>OZ026626.1:19711771-19956771 GCA_964020975.1 Hermodice carunculata
AAAATAAAAATATTTCAAAATTTTGGATAGTACGAAGTACGTAAAATAAGAGGGCTTCCAGCACGCCAGAACGGTAAATAAAAAGCCCCAGTACGCCAGTACGGGAAACCCCTTACCAACCCTCTTTTCTCCGCAAATGGTGTTTTACGGTTCCACAGGTCGTGCCTTTAGGTTTAGATATTTTCAACAGGTCATGATTTCAATGATGATCAGTATGAAATAACACGTGTTGGCTATTCAGCATTCTGTTCTAAACATTATTTATTTTTCTCCAGAAATGCTGGAATTTATGCAGATTGTACTTCATTTAGCATCTTGGTTCTTTAGGTAAATTGACAATTTTCACTCCCTTTTCTGTGTTTTGCCCTTGTGTATCTCTCCCATGTTTTGTGTCTGATTCTTTGTGCGTCTTGCGCTGAAATTCGTTACCTTTCCGCGCGCGAGATTCCTATAGGCCGATAGTCTTAAATTTGTTATTACATTGATTAAGTGCGTTCAAGTTGCAAAAAAATACGTTAGAAACAACATCTAGGCTGAGGGTAATTTGAAAAAAGATAAAACAGAATGTGGAGACTTCATTTCAAAATTACTGATGTTACGCTCATGGAATTTGAAACTTGTCTCCTTCTCAAATAAACTGCTTAATTTGGCAATGTCATTATATGATCCACCATGTGATTGCAACCATTTCATTAGCACATTAAACGTGCACAGGTATTTTTTTCTGTGAAATAACACACGTACGCACGTAGAGAGAGAGAGAGAGAGAGAGAGAGAGAGAGAGAGAGAGAGAGAGAGAGAGAGAGAGAGAGAGAGAGAGAGAGAGAGAGAGAGATCAAATGGTTCAATTTGCGTTTTCACGTGATGTGATATAAACATCTGCAAAATATTTGCAACGTTGACATTTGATCATAAAAACTAATAGAAATACTTCTAATCAATAATAATAGCTGTATTATCCAGGAAAAGAAGTTATCCAAAGTCACAATAATTCCATCAAAGCCCAGGTGCTACTGTGATTACCCGTTTATGATGAAATGAAATTACTTTACAGAAGTAAACTCATAAATCTGTGTTTCTGTTTATTTATTTTTTTTCGAACGAAATAAATGAAAACTACTGTATAAACATGTCACAGGTCGTGTCACTTCGACTTTCCAGGGTCATTGTTCGAGCCTCTGGTAAAGAGGCCTAGAAGTAGTGTCTGACTTGAATCACATGGCACACCTGTACCCATACACTACAGAGCCTTGCAGACATATGCAACATATTCCAATGTTTCACAAGGAAAATGCACATGAGTTCATTGGTTGTAATAACAAACGCTTATTTGTACAGATAATCCTACAGAATGAACAATTTAAAACATTTATTTTTTTAAAACGTTTATTCTTTTGCAGATGACATTGTAATTATGGGTACCACGACGGAGGAACTGCAAGATTTACTTTACGTTAAATTTACTTAAGAAAGCAGGGTAGAAATGGAAACTGGAGTCAGTGAAGAAGAGTAGGGTCACGATTCTGAGCCAGAAGCAGAGACACGGGAGAAGTGGATGGTTGGAATATCTGAGGCCCTTACAGGGGCTCCTGTGACTTTGGCTGAGGGCCCCCAAAGGGGGGTGGGGTGGGGTGTGTGATCACGATTCACAGAAAATTTAAATGTACTTTCACGGCTGAATCCAAATCATAAAAATCACATTTACGTGAATAAATACTTATAATCACGAATCATGTTAAAGAATCTTTGATTTCACAGTGAGTGCACGAGAAATAAATATAGAATAACGAATCACGCAAATACTTATAATCAGATAATCACGAATCAGGCTAAAATAATCTTCGATTTAACAGTTCACGAGAAATGAATATAGATGATAACGTATCACGCAAATACCCCTTGGAGCCCCTCTTGGCTGTGGCAACATAGACAGAGGGTGTGGGCATGGCAAGCCCAACATGCAACTGTGGGAAATGATGTTTTTAAATGGCTTTCTCTGTTTTGCAGGACAACGACAGATAAACACCATGCCACAGACTATTATTTGCTTTGTGATTGAATATTCAATAGCTTTGCCATCTCGAATTGAATAGACTGTAGAATATGCTGAGACTGGCCGAGTTTGCGGGTGGATCAATCTGAGTGTTTTTCTGAAGAATGATCGGCTAGGGATTGAGACCAGTCTGGTATTATCTACTCAGCTAAAATATTTACAATTATATGTGGTACCTTGTTGCAGATAATTAGAGCATGCACTGCTGTGAAACTTCACCCCTGCCTTCACATACAAGGTACATCAATATGAGACATTGCAGCAAGGTCTTTGCCATTATAGCCAACACATTTATCACCTCTGCCCTCTCCATCCGTGATGATGGTTCACAAAGAAAATAAATGCATCTTCACAGCTATAGTTTTTACATAATATTAGATTAATCAAAATTAAAATGAATGAATGAATGAATGAATGACTGAATGAATGAATGAATGAATGAATGAATGAATAAAAATCATGAAGCATGTACAAAAATGACTTCATTTCATAGTTCACAGGAAATAAAATTTGGTGCTAACATATCAGGTAAATTCATCTTTATACCTCTCAATTTATCGTGAATGTCATTTACGGACAGTTTCCTCTATCGACAGACTGCAAGGTGTTACTGTTCTTTTTCCTATCTTAAGGTTGTTAGCATAGTGCAGGAACTACAGTTGACATACAGTTGTCCATATTATAATTGTGGCAGTGAAGATATTCTAGACCTGTAATACTCTTGCTTTGGGTACAGAGTCTTTCACGTATACGGGAGAGTGGGGCACAGTGAGATGCAAAAATGTATTCGGCATCTGGAAAGAGGTGTGTGTGTGTGTGTGTGAGAGAGAGAGAGAGAGAGAGAGAGAGAGAGAGAGAGAGAGAGAGAGAGAGAGAGAGAGAGAGAGAGAGAGAGAGAGAGAGAGAGAGAGAGAGAGAGAGAGAGAGAGAGAGAGAGAGAGAGAGAGAGAGAGAGAGAGAGAGAGAGAGAGAGAGAGAGAGAGAGAGAGAGAGAGAGGCCGGGGTGGATAAGCAGGGTTGCATGAATGCGCTGGTGACCAGTCTGATGTCAATATAACCCTGTGTGACCCTTTCTGTGTATCACACCACAATAACAGAGTGCAGGTTTATCAGGAGAAAAGTTGTAATTTTATATTTCATAAATGGTTGTCTCATTATGCCTTACCACTGGGATGAAATGAGACAATTGCAAGGTAACGAAATCCGTTTCCAAGTTGACTGCAGGTTGGCATTTGGCATGTCGATCATGTACGCGATCGACCACATTGTTACGCCACTTCACCTCTTGTGTGTCAGGTAACGCTCATTCCATTTGTGTGTGAGATAATGAAATCCATTTCCAAGGTGACTGCAGGTTGGTATTTGGCATGTTGATCATGTACACGATCGACCACATTGTTACGCCGCTTCACCTGTTGTGGGGTAGTAACGTTCATTTTATGCATGTGTGTGTGCTTTTATTATTATTATTATTATTATTATTATTATTATTATTATTATTATTATTATTATTATTATTATTATTATTATTTTATTGGGGGGGGGGGTATGCAATGTACACCTTTCCATGCATGGGTGTTTTGTTAATTCGATTTTCTGGTGTCTGCATGGCAGCCTGGAATTTTGCAGTTGAGTACAAGAATTTTGAAAGCATAGAATTGGCCAGAAATGGTAAAAATCGAACCCTTCATATTTAGCAGTATTTCTTTGTATATCTCACAAGCTGCAATTTTGGTATAGTCAAATGTGTCCTACTCATCACAAAGTACCATGAAATCACGCAGACTGATCCTGGTGATAGAAACATGGACTAGACATATTTACAATAGAGGTGTTAGTAGGGCAATTGGAGGCAACCCTTCGAAAACATGCAACAAAGTTATTGCAAGTTTGTTTCAACATGTGGACAACATCCCCCTTGGCCACTCGCACAAAGTACAGTTCAGAAATGTATTGCTTTCAGAAGCACATTAATTGACTTTTCAATTGTGATATTGCACAGTAACCCCGGTTGTTTTATTGTGCCCCCACCATGTCCTACTCTGACCCAATCCAGTTTGCCTTACTGTGCCCTGCTAAAGTGTATTTAATATAACTTGATGTGTCATGGTACTATCTCAGCTTGTTAAGAGCCTTTTTGTCAACAGAACTGTAAGATGCCAACATCTTTGCTGAATGGGAAATTATAATTTTATATTTGTTAGTAATACTTACATATCCACTGCACAAACGTCCAGGTTCACGTACATTCAAAACCACCAGGGTATCTTACAAAAGCATAATTTTTTTGAAAATACAAATGACTCATCAAGTTAAATTAAATACAGACATACATGCATATCAGTTGGCTCTGGGTTAGCGCCTAGATGTCAGATGGAGCCAATGTCAACAGGATGATCCGGTGTATATGATAATCCTGTAGATAATCATCTTTCCCAGGCGTAAGGTCTCAAACACCTTCTGAGCTCGATGAGGATTAAAGTCCCAAGGGGAAACTGGAACTTGCTTCATCATGGGAAAACTCCTAGGATTGGGAAGCAACGCCAACAAATTCAACTTGGGAAACCAGCTGGCGCAACATCAAAACATACAACTGATTTGGCATGGTCTAGGTGTGCTGCCTAATATATGTAGAGGAAGAGATTGCCACTTGCTCCTGCTGCTTTGTCTCTGGGGACCTTGGCTTTAACACTGAGGGACAAAGCTTCTTTGGCAACCCCACATCCTGGTTCTAGAAGTAGTCAGCTATTAGGTCTACATCGAGGCTGCCACAGTGGAATCAGGTAGCCCTTCTATGTCTCACCTTTAGAGTCCTCGTGCTCTCTCTTCCTGATGTAGAAGCAGCTGGTGATGTTGCGGAGCATCTCCTTCACTCTCTCCTGCTGTCATATTTGGGCTGATCATTGGATGCAGGTGTGGATGTTGTTAGAGGAAGTGTTCAGACTCCATTGATAGGAGCTGGCTTCATGTGTGGGAAACTTCCTTGTGATCTGGGATTTCTGTGTCTAATGGCAAGGAGGAGAGGGAGTGTAATTTGGAATGCCAGCTCACATGAGTCTTAGGGATAACTGTTGACCTGGTAATGGCAAAGCAATATCCCTGTCTATTATGTCCTGTTTGTCCAGAACAGGAACCAAAGTAACCAAAGGTGGGTAGTCTAAGTCCAGGACTCAATCTGTTGGACGTCGGCACTTATGTTGGCTGGACAGAGCTAGTGTTGTTGACCCATAACGTTGGGGGTGTGGAGATCTGGTTTCTGGAGGGCTGGAGACAGGGCTGGAGACAGGGCTGGAACAGGAACCGAAGGGGGCTGATCTTGAGATGGGAGTGTACCAAGCCCTGTAATAACATTTTCAATTGGGAGACAGCCAATCGGATCTGCTGGCTTATCATCCTTGTCACAAATGCTAGCAGTGAAGTCTCATCATTGTTGGCTGCCAGAGTCACTGAGGCCTGTTCTCCACATGTACTGTTCCACAGTTCCAATTCCTATGGTAGGTGCCAAATTGTCTGGTCCAAACCCCTCAGAGGTACCATTTGGTTACAACATGGTACAAAAAAAGGCATGGTGCTGGTCTAAATCTTACAGAGGTACACTTTTCTTCCAATGTGGTACAATTAAACACCAAACATGCCAGTCCACTCAAAGGCACTTCCCACAGGTATAAATGAGTATCCTTGGCAATAGCTCACAGTCCCCCTGGCTTGACCAAACACGGCTCCTGTTAGATCTCAGAATTCTCGTGTCTCATTCATTAAGGGACCTGGTTTATATGCCCATCCTGAGAACTGTCACCAATATTCCACAGTTTTCTAATTAATCACACATCTTAATTCCCTGGGATGTGTCTAGACCACATCAAAGCTTCCCCTTTGTTTACAAATGTGAATGTAGGTCACCACCTCAGACCTCTTCATTGTTCACTGATCAACAACATGTGAGCTCGATGACAAAGCAGGCCTACTCAGTGACCTGGCACACACTCAATGACTTTTCCAAATCAAAACAAACAACCATGCTCACATTCATAATACATCCTCCTCCTTGGGGAAAGAAAAACTGGACATATAAGGAGAATTTTTCTTACAAGTTGTCAACTTTTTAGGTATTTTAACCTACAATACAAAATGGTTGCTAGAAAGAAATACTTAACTTTTAGACAAGGTGGTATTAACATTTAAATAGATTAATTATAAATAGTTTTTCTGCCAATAGTATTATAATCTGAAAACATTCATGTGAGTAATATTCATACAATTTTCATACTGCTTAGTGCATTGGCAACTACATTGTCCCTGCCGGGGACATGCTCAATTTTCAGATTGTATACTTGTAGCTACAAACTCCATCTCAACAATTTTTGATTTTTGTCTTTGAACTCATCCAAAACCTTTAACGGATTGTGATCAGAGTAGACCAGTACTGGATACAGACCTGGAGCAACATATACTTCAAAATGCTGAAGTGCTAACAATGAAGCAAGTGCTTCCTTCTCGATGGTGGAATATTTCCCTTGATGGGTGTTAAATTTCTTAGAGTATAATATATTTAAATAATGCCATTTTGGCTGAAAATGTTGTTTCACATAAGATGAGAAAAAGAGTTCATTGTGAAGTGGGAGGCAGCTCGACTGAGTTTGGTACAGACAGCTGTTTCTGTTTTTGACATGCTGATGCTCTGATTCATAAGTTATGATGTAGATTTCACCAGATAGGATCACCTGACATGAAAAAAGTATCAAAACGTCAGCACTTGAAGCCTACACCTGGCTTCCCGACAAGGTTCACAAGCTATCCCATAATAAGCATCCTTAAGCAGCCTGATTTTAACCCATGGATTGATAAAACACTTGGAGCTGGTCTTTTATTTTATTTTATTTTAATTTATTTTATTTTACTTCAGTTCAGCTCAGGCCAACACCAAGCAGTAATTTCATCATTTCAAAGTTCAATTTCCCAATCCCCCCACCCCCACACTACTCGCAGGTGTGCCATATATACTCCTTAGAATTTAAGAAGTTGACAGTCCCCTTGATTTAAGAGATGATGATGTTAATATGAAGTTCTGTCGCAAATACGATCTAGTTGTGTAGCGTGGCCCTGTCAGAAGAGAAGTTTGTGATCAAGTGCAGAGTAGACAAAATTTTATGTCCAAATGTGATGCCTCAAGTAGTAAGAGTTAAAATAACAGAACTCTTATCTCATGATTGTTAAAAACAATTGTACATGTACACATTAGCGTGAAGGGTATTGAAAAGTAAGGACATCTATTGACAGAAGAAACACAGTGTCCAAAATTTTAAAAAACTAACTGCTACAGTGCTTCATCTTAACAGTAGTGGGCCTCCAGTCACTTCACCCCTCCCCCCCCCCCCCCCAACTCACTGTGCCTTTACCCAGCTTCCCCCTAAAAGGCCACATATCTGCAGCTAGGTTCATCTTGTGCTTCCAACAACCATTTTTCTTTTACAAGCTTTAGTAGACCTCTCACAGTATGTCATATTTCAGTTCAAGTTGACTGAACCCAAGTGACTCATTTGTTATCTCTATAATGACAAACAATAATATATGTATACCTTTATCCCATTCATTTTCATTTTCAAAACAATACGTTCTCTTCACGTTTGATAGCACCTTTATGGAGCCCTTTGTTTTGCTGGGCGGTAGGCTAAAGATTTAATCTGTTAAATGCCTAACTGGTGGGCAAGCTCCTGAAACACTGCAGACATAAAATTTGAACCTAGGTCGCTTTGTATTAGTATCAGCAGTCCTACTCTAGTGAAAAAATTCCTTAAAGCATCAATGATAGTTGGAAATTTAATGGTTTTTAATGGAGTGGCCACAGGATACCTAGTGATTGAATCCATGATAGTAAGAAGAAACCTATTTCCCACTTTTGTTTTTGGAACTGGTCCAACACAATGAATGATAACCCTGCTAAATGGTTCTTCAAGAACAGGGATACTAATTAAGGGAGCAGGTTTGATTTTCCGATTGGGTTTTCCAACCGCCTGACATGCATAACATTATTATGAATGTGTGTATGGCTGTTTATTTTGATTTGGAAAGGTCACTGTATGTATTGGTTTTGTGCTGGGTCACTGAGTTTGCCTGCTTTGTCAATGTACTTTGTTATAGTGAACAATGGAGTGGTTTGAAGTGGTGACCTACATACATGCACAATAGTTAACAAGGACAAAGGCTAGACAGATCATAGGGAAGTATGATGTGTAATTAATGAGAAAATTGTAGAATACTGATGACAGTTCTCAGCCTAGATATGTAAAGTAGCTCCTTTCATGACTGGAGAGAAGAGAATTCTGAGATCAGCCAGAAGCTGTTTGACTTCAAGCCAGTGGGACTGTGAGCCATTAGTTTTGTGAAAGAGATACTCATTTATACATTGTAGATATGGAGTGTGGAGAGTGCCATTGAGTGGACTGGTATATTTGGTGTTTAATTGTACCACATTGCAACCGAACTCTACCTCTGCGGCATTTGGATCAGCACTGTGCCTTTGTAAACCAAATTGGAAGAAAAATATATCTCTGTGGGATTTGGACCAGACTATTTTGCACCTACGGTAGGACCCAGAACCATGGGGCAGACAGTACCTGTAGAGAATCTCTCACCATGGATTAGGATTTACCTACAGGCTGTTTTACTATTTGGGTATCAGCATAGCTAAGTGTATAATTTCAGTTAGCTATTTTGTACTGATTTTGGTTGTAAATATATTAATATTGTTAAAGTTATATGATCGTTGTCATTCTTTGTTGAGTTATGTCTGCCACATCCTGATGTAATCTGGGCCAAAAGAAGTGTTGTAATATTCTCTCTTAAGTCTTTCTAATACCAAAGTGGCGTGCCTTAGGCAAATCATTAGCTGTTTTTAAGACTTCTGCCCTATATGATGGAGGAACCTGAATGTGATGAATGACGCCATCCTCCATCAGTGGAAGCATCTTGAGGTCTCCATTTCTTCATCAATACTTCTGATTTGATATAATTATAGACTGGGTCTTTTTTTTGCCTTGCCTTCAGTTGAGGATATACTTGCTAATTTCTCAGCTGAGGTCAGCTGTTTGCTCCCTAATCAGCCTATCTCAATTCAAATGAGGCATTTGACTCAGATGATCATTTTGGTTTACATGTTCAGAGAGGTTACCATAATGACTTACCTCTGGATTCATCTTACCCTCGTGACTTTCTTGGTCCTCCAGGGTACTGGCCAAGAATGTCTCTGCCAGCCCCTAGACATTCATCATCCTTGTCACTGGCTTTGTTTTGTTCAGACACTTCCAGAGCCATTGACCTTGTCACAACACAGGCAGGAAAAATGCCGGAAATTTCTGCTCAAGATTCTCTGCGTCCTCACTCTTGACTGGCTCATCAATCCAATGTGGTACAAGTTTACCTTTCACCTTATCCCCCGACTATATTATTTCCTAGAAGGAACGTCATACCCTCTATCTGGAGACTAAGTATAATACCTCCAATCACTGGCCCAATTTGAAAATCAGACTTCAGGTAAACTTTGCGAAGCGGGACTGTTATGTCATTTTCCTGAAAACCCTGAAATAATATACTGGCTTTTTGATATGTTTCATCCGATAAAGGAAGTACATCTCCCAACAGTAGACTGGGCAGTGCCAGTGTCCCTTAGGATCAAAATTGCTTTCTGGTCAACAGCATTTGCTTTCTGTGACACCAGCCCTTCTGATGTGAAACTCTCATAGCTATTCAATATGGACTCAGCTACCCAAACATGTGGGTTTTCAAATTATGCATAAAGATTATAAGAATATTCATCAGGCACATTCATTGGCGGATAGCCCTTAATGCTGGCTGAACCAACTGGTTTCGCAGTATTATTGGTTTTTCTTTAGAGTCGAAAACACTCAGATTTGACATGACTCCTGTTATGGGAGTAACTGCATGTGGGTCCACTGAAGAACTTTTGCTGTTTTTTCTGAGTAGCAGGTTTATCAGACTGAGAAGAATTATTGAGCTTTTGTTCTTTTGATTTTTGATGAGGGGAGAGGTTCTCCATCCTTTATGGTTTCTTTCCAAATTTAGATTTGAACTGACCCTGTTCTGGTTTTCCAAAGAAGCTTTTATGTGTCAACTCATAGTCATCAGCCAAAACTGTGGCATCGTGTAATTTACGGGCCTTATGTTCATCCAAGTAGGCCTTAATTTCTTTTGCACTGCAACCTTTAAAGTCTTCTTTCAAAACAAGTTCCCCTAATTTGTCAAAATCATTTTTTTTATTTTCCTGGAGGTACACCATCGATCAAACAGATTATCTTTCATTCTGGCAAATTCCACACAGCTTTGATCTGGTTCCTTTTGGCTGTCCCTGAATTTCTGTCTGTAAGCCTTTGGTACTAACTCATATGCTTTCCGAACAGCATCTTTCAAAACATCATGCTCAGAACTTTGTTCTATGGAGAGTGATGAATAAATAATTCTGTTGCATAACGAAAGAACCAGAGCAAGTCTGCAGTTACCATCGTTATATCTGAGTGCAAACCCAGACATTTCTTTCTTTCTTTCTTTCTTTCTTTCTTTCTTTCTTTCTTTTCTCTTTTTTCTTTCTTTGCTTCCTTCCTTCTTTCTCTCCTTTCTTTCTTTATGAGCAAATTTGTCCAGAGTTTTTCTCGGACACTATTATTCTGAAAAGCACCAACCTTGCCTTGGTGACTGACCTACCAGTGAAAAAGTCATGATGTTTATAATTATAGAAAGTAGGGGCAATTAAAATTTAAAAAGCTCCATATCTTTCAAACTACTGCAGATAGAAAGTAAATTTCAATATGCATGTACAGATTTGTGACACCTGCCAATATAATGGACAGTAAACGAAAGTTGTAGAGTATTGAATAATGCAAATTCAGTGCATTGAAAAATTTAAAAGTTGAATATCTCCAAAAATAATTTATGTAGAGATGCCATTCAAACTTCAATTTATAGGTTTGTGGCCTATAACAAAGTCGCATCCAATAAATCATGAACCCAAGTTGAGGGATTAGATTAATACAAATCAGGTGAATTTGCAAAGTTTAAATCTTGAATAGCTTCAAAACTATTATAGATGGAGGGGCCATTCCAACTTCAATTTTAGGGTTTGTGACATAGCCGCATCCAATGCACCATGATCCAAAATGGTATAATTTCGATTTATGCAAATAAAGATGAATAAACAAAATTTAAATCTTGAATAACTTCAAAAATATTTTACACAGAGGTGCCATTCCAACTTTAATTTGTAGGTTTGTGACATATCCGCATCCAATGAACCATAAACCAAAGTTGTACGCTTTTAATTTATGAAAATAAAGCAAATACACACAATCAAAATGTTGAATAGCTTGAAACCTACTATATTTAGTGGTGTCAGACAGAACAGAAGGAAAACCACATTCAAAAAGGCGAATGAACTGTCATGCATGGAGAAATGCATATCTCCCACAGGCAGAATGGTCAATTTGTCAAGATGGCAACTTACTGGCCTAACTAACTCAACAAACAGTTAATGTTTACAATTTTTGAAGGTACAGAGAGAAGCAAATCTTTCTAGTTCCAACCTAAACTTGTAGGTTTGTGCTGCAGATGCATCCGATGGCCCACAAATAAAGCATGTTCAGTTGTAGCATTTGAAGTTTGCACGTTTTTAAGGCACTCAGACAGATTTGCTCGGAAGCAAATCTTTTTAGTCGCATTTGTTATGTATTTTGTTTTTCTCTGATTTTATTTATTTATTTACTTATTTTTTTATTTATCTATTTATTTATATATTAAAGCTTTTCTCAGACACCGCAATACCTAGAAATGCAACTTTGCCCATGATAATTGACGTAGCAGTGAAATTGTGCATATTGTATTGTGTAGCCAAGATGTTCAAAATTTTGCAAATTGGGGGCATTTAAAATGTATATCTTCGATATCTTCAAACGTTTTATAGACAGAGACACGATTTTAAATGCTAGATATAGGTTTGTGAGGATGGGTTGTCTAAAGGAGATGTTTTCAGGTTTTTAGCCACTGAAAGTATGGAAATTAGGGACATTTGAAAATTTAGATTTTTGATATCTTCAAAACTAATAGAGATGTAGACATGATAGTAAATGCTAGCAATAGGTTTATAAGAATGGGTTATCTTATGGATAAGAACGAGTATCAGAAGATGCTGCCACCTAGTGAAAAACAAGGAAAATTCTAAAATTTTCCAACTTCTTGTGTTTCTTGATGGCAAATGTCCATGCATTACTAGCACATTCTCAAGGGTTGTGCATGGGCTATCAAATAGATATGTTGTCAGATTTATACCCATTGAAATTATGCGAATTAAGTGCATTTAAAAATTTAAATACATAATATTTTCAACACTAATATAGGTGGAGACACGACCCCAAATGCTACCTATAGATTTGTGTACATGAGTTATCAAATGAACATCCTTCCTGATTTGTAACAATTGAAATTATGCAAATTAGTGGCATCTGTAAATTCAAATCTTTAATATTTTCATAACTAATATTGATAGAGACATGATTCTAAATGCCAGCTATAGGTTTGTGAGAATGGATGATCGGGTCGCACCCCTCAATTGGCCACAGAGGGCAGCACAAAGGTATAATGTCTAATGACCAGCACTGTAGGATTTTGGTTGATCTGAGTGGTGGAATTTATGGTAGGCTGAAATCCGTTACATATAATTTTAATTCAGATTTTGGCATCATAAAATAAAGTGATTTGAATAATTAATGTTTGGCATATTTTTTCCGGGGGGTCAGAAGTTTAAAACTGATATTGGGTGCAGACAGGTGTAAATACAACATGACTGCGTTCAGGTTGGGCAAAGTCAAAAGTTTGGTGCGTCATATATGTTAATGCCTCCTATTTTGTAAGTCAGATTTGAACATAATTGGTGAGCATAGTCTTCCTTAAAGTCGAAGCTCTTACTCTAAGATACGCCAGGATGTGTTATAATGGCCGTCTATGGGAAATTCAATTTAGTGGTGCCACCATCGGATGGGTCAGAAGGAGTATTAGGAGCTGCTGTCAGCTAGTGTGAAACACAATAACTAAATTTTAAACTTCTTGGGTTTCTTAATAATATCCTATATCAGTGCATAACTTGCACCTTCTCAACTGTTATGCACTAGAAACATTTCAAACCTGATGGTTGTGTACCACAAAGACACATTTGCTATGGAGTAAATCTATCTTTGCATTCATCAGCATTCTGTTGCTTAATTGCTTTTCTACTTTTCCCTGTGCATAGTAGTCTTCGCTCATTGCAGAAATCCCTGGCTGCGCCTTGCGACCAACCATGTGCAAATCTGTTGACACAGAGATTGTTATCTTTTAAAACAAATTTCTCCCTTCCTCTTCAATCAACCAGACTTTTTCCCTGCTGTGATGAAATGCTATTATCAAAGTGATTATCTCTCCAGTACAGAAAAGATAACCTCTTGAATAGAATCCACTTGTGTATCGAAGGAAGTGTTTGTCAAACTTTTGCAGGTCTCAATTTCATCATGGCATCTGGTTAATTATGTATTTTGAAGTGACCTCCTGTTCCTAAGCCACACTGTCAAACTGGGGGCTATACACCTGGGTGCTAGGTCTTGCTGATAATAATTACCAGTACAGTGCCGTCAGAAATTTTTGCACCGTCTCCTCTGGTGGCCCTTCCGCGTGATCCTCCTCAGGTACAACTTGTACAAGGGACTCCTGCAGAGATCACTGTTAGGAAGTTTGATGTTAGTTACTCAGTGTGCTTCTTGTACCTACCTGTGGCTTCCCACTGGCCCTAAACTGGTTATGGTGTCAGAATTATAATGTTTATGACACTTTGAAAAGTGGTACCTGCAAGTGGCTCCACTGGTGACCCCCCAGAGTTTTGGAACAAGACTTTCTGCCGGCACTGTATATGAAGTGAAATTTGCCTTTTCCCTCACTCATTGCAGGCCAACAACTGGTTCGAATTTCCAGGTATAGCACATAGACATTCTCTGCATATATATGGCACTGTTAGAAAATAGACTAAAATGGCCAATGTTTCTCAAGATAAAATGATAGGGACCCTAAAATTCAATTAACACATATTTGTCACTGGTTAAAATTGTTGCAAAATCGATTGATCTGTACTTGAGATATGGTTGTCGCAATTCAGAAAGGTATTGTACATAGACGGACGTATGAACACACAAAACCAGGAAAATAATGGGTCGCCACCTCACGGCAGACTTATGTTATACCAATTTTATATTTGATTATTTTAGTTTTTACCGACGGTTTCCTGTAGGGATTAAAAAATTGGGTAATAATTAAGTTAATATTTTACTTTAGAATGGAAGGGCTTATATAAAAGAAAGATACTGACCCATTTGCAAAGTCACTCTAGGATCATACACTTTCTGCAGTTCATAATAATATATTATTATAAATATAAAATAGTCCGCATTTCTGTTGGTGTCTGTTCTGATGATATCAGTTCATGTGAAAGGGGAAAATAATCCGATTCTGAGGTTGGGTGTTGTGGATGGTAATGACAGTCTATTATGGCAAACCATCAATGCTAAGTTTCACAATAAGATTGCAGAGAGTTTTTATTGCACTGCCGAGAGTATCAAATATACCGCAGATAATCTTTAAATCACTGCAGAAAGTTTTAAATTCTCTGTACAATTTCAAATACTGTGCAGAGACTTTTTTCATTCATTTCTAAGAGTTTTAAATAGATTGCAGTATATTTATGAATAAAGTGAATAAAATAGACCGCAGAAAGGATTAAATACTCAGAATTTCAAATACTGTACAGAGCCTTTATTCACTGCTGAGAATTTTAAATAGACTGCAGTATATGTATGAGTAAAATAGATCGCAGAAAGGTTTAAATACACTGAACAGAATAAAAACTGCCCTGTAGTATAATTCATTCACGAATACACTTCAGTTCGTCATTCGAATGCTCTGCATTTTATTTAAAACTATGAAAGTCTATTCAAACCTCTCTGCAGTGAAATAGAAACTCCCTGGACACCATTTAAAGGTGTCTGCACATAATGTAAATCTCGATGCAGAGAACGAAAAATTGTCACCAGTGTGTTTAAAACTCCCTTCATTCTATTTTTGTAATAAAAAGGCTGTAAAGGAATTTTAATATCAAAATTTCTGAAGAGGACTCCTCTATGCCACTTCTGGACACAAATCACAAATTACAAACTTTCAAAATCAAGATTCACAGCTGGTGCTTCAAAATGTAAAGAAAATTAATTGCTTTGGGAGTATTAGCAATATTTCCGAATTTGTATCTAAAATCAATGATTAAAAAGCAAAAAATTTCAAATGTTTTGATTTTTTTATAATGTACACAAATTTACCCATAAAGTCAAAAGTTCTATTTCAGAATTAATGGGCAAAATGTTTAAACATAATAGTAATCAAAAAAAGTATATATATATATACTTATATATATATATATATATATATATATATATATATATATATATATATATATATATATATATATATATATATATATATATATATATATATATATATATATATATTTTTTTTTTTTTTTTTTTTAATACCAAGCTCAACTCCTCATGATCCCAAGAAAATTTTATTGACACATTAGCGTACAATAATTATAAAGAGATCTCAAATATCTTTTACCCTTGTATGCAGATAAAGAAATTCCATTTCTCTCTGCCTGTCGCTGTGATAGGGCTTTGGATACAAAATTTTTTTTTTTTTCACCTGGTAAAAACCAGCGTCAAACAGCACCAGTTGACCCATAACAGGCTGTTTAATTATCATTTTTGGTAAACAGACAATTTCAAATTTCTGTTTGGAAAGTGAGTTACGTAGTTACCAGACTGGAATTTGGCTTCCAATCTTCATTACGCATGAGCAGACCTCTGCCTAACGTAAACGTAACGTAACAACAGATTGTTACGGCTCACTATAAAAGGGACGGTCGTAACGAGATCCTTCAGTGCCTGATGAGAATCATTGGATTCGAAACGCGTCGCACAATTCGCCTCATTCTTTGGCTACTTGCCTTGTCATGTGGTCAAAGACTCCCTTGTTCGAAGTAGTCTAAAGGTTTGAAGAAGCGTCTGCGTGTTCCTATCTTGTTCTCCTTCTTTAGCTTCGGGAAAAGCAAACTGTACCAACGAATACACGGCCATTGAAACGCAGACAGCCAACGTAAATAGAATCAGACTGTCTATCCTCTAGTTACTCATCTGCAATCTATACTATACAAATTCTTTGATTTTTTTCAATTGTCCTATTCCTCTAAAACGTAAGAGAATGATATGTGCAGCATCTAGAAGTATATGCATGAATGCTGCTTCTTTCTTGCTTACATTTACCGGTTTCGTCTCAACATTTATATTTGTCTGCTCTGGTAAGGTAAGTGAAGCAAGGAGAGGAGAGGAGAGGAGAGGAGAGGAGAGAAGAAAGAGGAAAGAAAAGAACATAAACGAAAAAAGGGTAGGGAAGGGAAGAGAAGGCGAGGAAGGAAAAGAAAGAGAAAGGGAAGTAAGAAGATAACATTTTGATGAAAATCTAGCTGAACGTCGTTTGGCTTTGCCTCCAAAGCAGACCCAAGCTGCTTATTTTGTCTGCAACACGGAACTTGGTCTGCTTTGCAGGCAACTTTTGGATTTTCAAAATTGAAAATGGTCACTGCAATGGCGGAAATGGCATTTACATCACCATAACTTCCTTTAAACTCAGGTATCACTATAATTTATAGAGCAGTTGTTCAGTTAACTTTTTTTCTTCAATGGCACTTCATTTAAGTAAATTTGAAAATTAAAACAAGGTGTAAATTCGGTACCTGTTTCTTCATTTACAGTCAGAATTCTGCAGAAATTTTATTTGAACTGATTTTGTTTGTCGATCTAGATTGATAAAGTTGTCAAAAAGACGACGGAGATCCTTGGTTATCATTCTCCTACCAAAATCATGTGAAGGTCATGTTACATTAAATAGATATGTGTAATATTTGTATTCTCTGACAGTCTGCAATCCTTGAAAATTCCAAAGAATGGAGTGCTGCCCACGCGGCTGAAAATGCGCAAGGTGTCAGCGGTGATTTGACCACTATGAGGAAGAAACAGACGTCTCCTTTCATCCTGATAAGGTTGTGGGTCAATGTTAAACCATTCCTGGTCAGAGTTAATAGCTTTTCTTCGCGCGGGTCGGGCGCAATTCGCCTAACCCGTGCCAGTGAAAACTATTGACCTAAGGCGTGCCATCATAAATGGTCTTACATACAAACCTTAGCATTGTTTTTTTCTAATTGTGACGAGAAATTTAATTAACAACGTGAAAGCAGGCTATAGTTTACATCCGGGTGTTTTTGGGTGATTTGACCAGGATAAATGGTTAATAAAATGGTCCTCAGAATGAAGGGTCGCATACGACGCCGATCTGGTGAGGATATTGAGGATTTGCTGAATCTATGTCCTCGATCGTCCTCATGGCCAAAATAGGTTATTGGTGTTTTTTCTTATTCGACTGCAGAAAATCAAAATACGGGTGGTCGGGATAGTGAATAAAGGTAAAAGTAAACAAATGTAACTTGAAATCATGGATAAATGGACGTAAGAATGAACGAACGAATAAACGATGCCATTTCCACAATTACTACGTAATGTTTCCTGTATTGCTTTATATGTTTGGCATGCTTTTTAAACATATTTATGGGTGAAAATGCCTGTGATCATGCAAAGGCTCGTGCTTGTTATATAAGATGTTTAATCTTTTCACACACAGATTAGTTTCTCCAAAGGTAAGACAGACATATAACAAAATTGTCAACTAAATGAACAACGTACCGTAAATTATCTAATTGAAGCCACGGCCTGTGGTAGAATACATTTCATTTTGTTTCCAAATTGAAGATGATCAAGTCATGGTTCGTCATCTAACAGAGAATTTCCCCCACCCCATGACCTAATGAGCTAGTATGGTAGCTTCGTGAGTAGGCATACATGTAACTAGAACACATAACATCATAAGGCCAAGTAATAATGCTAATAGAATGGTTGCATTTTTGATCATATACTTTTTATAGATTAAAATACCACAGAAAAAAAGGTAGTAACATGCTTCTGTAATATTGGTAAAATCACGTACAAAAAGGTTCGGCGAGTCGTACACATGCAACTCAGGCGGGAACTTTTCATTTTGATTACTTTGAATTAGCAGCCTGGAGTCTGATGCGTCTTCTATTACACTAATTCCCGCCAGATGTCGTTCAATACGTGAGTCAGGCCAATGATGCACGATTTTTGGTGTGTCTTCTATCAGGGTTTTTTGCTGAACAAAATGACGAAGATTAAAACCTTGTAGATGTCCTAAAGTCGGGGTGCGTCTTCTTATAGAGATGTGTTTTCTAATAGAGCATTTAGGTATTAACTGACTGACTGGTTTGCTGAATGACTGACTACCCAGCCAGTCAGCTTCCTAACTATTTACGGAAGTAGACAGACAGACAGACAGACAGACAGACACACAGAAAGATAGATAGATAGATAGATAGATAGATAGAGAGAGAGAGAGAGAGAGAGAGAGAGAGAGAGAGAGAGATGATAGGTACATGAACAAGCAAACGTACTAACAAATAAAAAGAAAACAAACGAATGAATAAATGCATCAAAAAGTAAATAAATTGATGTATGGACAACAGAGTATCAGACAAACATACATATAAGTTGAATAAAAACATACAATTGAATAGAACTAACGTAGAAATAAAGATGAGCACAGACAAAAAAAATATATAAAATAAACTGATGAAATAAATGTGTCTTAAGACCATGACATTAAATTGTTGATACAGTTAACTGTCAAACTTATCAAAAACTGCTGTTCATATTCAAGTTTGTTTTAAATCCTTCACATCTAATATATACTAAAAATCTTCTGGGCCAAGGCGTTACATACGGAATGCGTATCAGAAGCAATATCTCAATTTCTTACAGTGCGTATATTATATATATTATATCAAACATTGTTTGTCGAGTTGGAAATTGTTTTTAGTTTTCATAAATGTGTGGATGCAGGCATATTTTCAAAGATGGAAACACAAATATGAATTTTAGTTCCAAGCAAACATAACTGAACCTAAGTACAGAGTGATGCTTACCAAAAACTCTTTTCTATCCTCCACAATTCACGAAGGGAATAAAGTACCTCCGACTGCTCGAAATTCAGTGCATTTAGAATCCTCTAATATTGCCAAAAACAAACCCAAAACTAATTAATCATATTACATAGGAAACCAATAAGCCAACATATTACATGCCAGGATCAAAATGGGGTGCGGCCTATTAAATCATGACCTGCGCAGAATAGGCATTAAAAGCTTGCCATAATATTCGTGTGGTTCGACGAATAAGACCTTGTGTCATAATTCTTTTGAATGTCCAAAGTATATTATTCAAAGGAATTGTTCAAAGTTAAAAAATATAACTGGCTATATTCACAATGAACACTCTCGTGTTTGGAAGTAGAAATTGTTCAAAAGCTGAAAACAAGATAATTTTCGAGGCAAGAACAAATTTTATCCTTCAGTCAGACCGATTTAAGCCTCCTTAAACTATTAAAGCATAAACATGTCACACGGGTTTCTTCGAGCTAGACCAAATTTCAAATTTCAGTTTCATATTTCAAATTTTGATCGACCAGACCTGATTTGATATGTTGAATACAACAATGGATAACTTCCCAATCCGGTTTCTATTGGCAGGTCAATGAAAATTTGTTTTTCTTCCGCGACTATCTGTGCTGTCATGTCCTGAGTCACATCTTTTACATGACTATCTGTGCTGTCATGTCCTGAGTCACATCTTTTACATGTCTCTCTCTGTTACTATGCAGTACGAGAGCTGGCGGAAAAGTCCTAAGCCTAAGTGGGTTATCTCAATCGGTTTGAAACAAACTTTTGCCACCAACAAGTACAACCATTTAATGAATCATAAACATAATAAGAACTGCAACATTAGTGTGATTACTGTTTTTGTACGGACAAACGGACAAAACTGGCTATAGGGCAGTCATCATGTACCTACAACTGAAAGGGCTAACTCCAACACAGGTACATGCCGACATGGTCTCCACTTTAGGGGACTATGCCCAGGGGGCTTCCTTTTCCTGGGTCAAAAAGTGGGCTGCGGAATTCAAGAGTGGCAGAGAGAGCCTTGACGATGGCGCGCGTCCAGTGAGGCCTTCAACAGCAACCACTCCCGAAAACATTACCCGGATGTATGACATGGTGATGGTTGATGGATTGACCACTTGACATATTGCCAGTGTTGTGGGCATTTCTCATGAGAGGGTTGAGTACATTACCACCAAGGAATTTGGAATGACAAAAGTTTCTGCAGTATGGGTGCCAAAGCCCTTGACGGCAGATCAGAAACGTGTCAGATTCCTGGCGTAACAATTTATACCGTTTTGAAGCAGATCCCGATGATTTTTGGTCCCATTTGTAACCATGGATGAGACCTGGATTCATCACTTTGAACCAGAAATAAAAAATCAGTCTCAACGATGGAAGCATCCGGGATCCCCCCTCCCCCCCCAAAAAAAACCAAGTATGTTTTTTTTTCTGTTGGGAAGGTGATGGCTTCAGTCTTTTGAGATTTCAAGGGTTGACTATCTTAAAAACAGCCAGACTATCAATGGAAGATATTATGCTGACCTACTGAGATAGTTGCGTGAAGCTATCAAATCTACGCGATGGGGAATGCTCACTATATAAAGGAGTCCTGTTCCACCAAGACAATGCTCCTGTTAACAAAAGGGTGGTTGCCATGTCAGCGATCCATGATTGCGGCTTCGAACTCATTGACCATCCCCCTTATTCAACTGATTTAGCCCAGTCAGACTTCCACCTGTTTCCTAAAACGAAAAAGGAACTAGCCGGTCGTCATTTTCCTAGTAATGAAGACGTCATTTCCGCGTTGAATGACCTTTTACGGTGGCTGAAGAAAATTTCTTGACCGGCGTCCAGGCCTTGCAGCATCGCTGGCAAAAGTCTGTAAACCTGGAAGGGGATTATGTAGAGAAATAAATGAAAACCATAGAATTTGTACGGGTTTGTTACATCTACGCTTATAACTTTTGAGCCAGCCCTCGTACTATGCCGTGTGCCCTTTCTCTGTTCCTTTCCCCCCTTTTTATTTTGAGAAGTTGTGGATATACTATGTGTATATTATAGCATAATTATATTCTATGTATACTACATGAGAGTCTATGATGTTCACTGAAATATAACTTTGCATTTTTTTTCAATTCACGAGAGGAATTCATATGCTACATGAGAGTCTATGATGTTTACTGAAATATACTTTTGCATTTTTTTCAATTCACGAGAGGAATTCATATACTACATGGGAGTCTATGATGTTCACTGAAATATTATTTTGCATTTTTTTTCAATTCACGAGAGGAATTCATATACTACATGAGAGTCTATGATGTTCACTGAAATATTACTTTGCATTTTTTTTCAACTCACGAGAGGAATTCATATACTACATGAGAGTCTATGATGTTCACTGAAATATTACTTTGCATTTTTTTTCAACTCACGAGAGGAATTCATATACTACATGAGAGTCTATCATGTTCACTGAAATATTACTTTTGCATTTTTTTCAATTCGCCAGAGGAATTCATATAGGCTTGCGTTTTTCCCAATTGCTTTTTTGTCAACGAAATATGTTTAAGGCAAATATGAACGTCACCAATTCCCGCCAGATGTCGTTCAATACGTCTGTCGGGCCAATGATGCACGATTTGTGGCGGCAAACATTTCACACAATTTATACTGACAAGCCCACTGTTATCTCTTATGCGATCACCTCCGATCACCTCCACGTATTTTTTGCATATATATATATATATATATATATATATATATATATATATATACACACATTTGTTATTGTTTATGTATGTCTATGTGTATGCATGTATGCATTCATGTGTATGTATGTTCGTATGTATGTGTGTATAAACGCATGTATGTAAGCCTTTCGGCATATAAATTTGCGTGAAAATATTTTCTTTCCAAAAATGTTTCATCAAGATGTTATGTGTCTTTCTTTCTTTCTTTCTTTCTTTCTTTCTTTCTTTCTTTCTTTCTTTTTTTCTTTCCTTCCTTCTTTCCTTCCTTTCTTTCTTTCTTTCTTTCTTTCTTTCTTTCTTTCTTTCTTTCCACTGGATATTTATTTTACTCTAATTATTTTGATATCGTAAGGTAGCGTTGTTGTCTAGAAAAGTTTATCAGCCAAGCTGAAATTTTCAAATGTCGTCGTAGTCATGTGCACCTTTCGGGGCAGCCATCACACTTTGAGACAAGAGACAGACAAACACCGGTATTCACATCAATTCGCTGCAAAAGACCAAGTTCGCTTGCGGGAAACATTAAATTTAAACAGAAAGCGAAAGACATACTATTTTTTTTTCTTTCTATACAATATCCTATAAATACCACAGAGAGTCCAAAATATTTAGAATGATGTTATCTGACACAACATTTAAAGAGCACAGGTTGATGGTGCGGCAAGTGTTCGTTTGTCAGCTTGGGGCCGTATTTGGGTTACGCCACTCGTGGTTTTTACCTCTTTTCTTGTCATGCTAAAAAAAACATGTTTTTCATACTTCGTGTCCGTGCATTGAAGTCGGACTTTATGAATCATCGGGAAAAAAAACTACACGGTATGTCAACAAAAGTTAACTCTGGAAGTCGAGATATACTTAATGCCGTTCATATTTATCAAATCAACTTAGCCATCTTGTGTCCGAGCTTGTCGCTACATGTTATCATAATTTGATAAAGCAATGTTTTAAATTTTTAAAACATTTCTATTTGACGGAAAAAGTACAATTATGCCCATTTACTCGTCTCTCTTTCTCACCCCATTTGTAATAGTGTCTCTTTCATCTGGTGATTAACTACATGTTATCTGCTTACATGCTTGTATTGTCAAGTTATTTGAGGCTTTTTGTGTGTGAGATTGATGTGTCATTTGGCTACAACAGCACTTTGCTTGTCCAAGACATGGTCTTTTTTTTCTGGGGCAAAACCTGCAGAAAGTTCTGGATGTCAGTTGTGGTCTGCTTCAAATCTTTCATGGACACACACACACACACACACACACACACACACACACACACACACACATATATATATATATATATATATATATATATATATATATATATATATATATATATATGGATATATATATATATATATATATATATATATATATATATATATATATATATATATATATATATATATATATATATGTATATCTATATATGTGTGTGTCTGTGTCTGTGTCTGTGTCTGTGTCTGTGTGCTGATATCAAGCAAATTCTGAACGGATATATTTGATGAGAGGCACAGGCGCAACATGTTGTCGATCACCAGCTCTCTTCGGTGTTTGTTTGTTGGCAGTCTGTAAAAGAGGAGGGTTAATTTCCTGCCATTTGCGCTGACAGGGTTAAATAAAACTAAAGAGCTGTTGGTCAGATCACGCTTGGCTGAACATGCTCCAAATGTATACTGAATATGGAACGGAAGATTTTTACAGTGTGAATGCAAGTAATTTATTAGCAGTTTTCACCTGAAACAATTGAACTAAGACTGTTGATCGTTCAGAGTTGATGCAAATGAAGACAACAACTCACTGGATGACATATACGGAGACATATAGCACCTTAATACATGTTCATACTTGAAAAAGCCTATACTATTATGTAAATGGGTTTCCCCATATAACATAACCAGCAGTGCAACATGGATCGCTTCATTACTGTTACTTACGACTCCGTTGACCAGACCGGGCTGTTCATGCGATCTGCTCCACGCAGGTATGGTACTTTCATGCTCCACATTTTAACTGTGGATCATTCTCGTGCTGGCTTGTGCCGTTCGTACTCTTCTAAAATTCTTGTAGTGGAGCTTGTCCCAGAGACACAAAACTTGCATTTCACATTTTCTGCTCAGAAGTGTTTAGTCACAAAGTTGGGATTCAAAATGCAGGAGTGTATGTGATTCAGTGTCTTTGTCCATCTGCTGCACTCAGGCATGAAGAGACAGTAATCAGCTTGTCATTTGTTTAATTTATCGTCTCGTCAACACACATTTCATTAGCAGTCGGTTTCGAGATGGTTTATTGAGTGAAATGTGAGGCTTTTTGTCATAGTAACCGAAAATACCGCCAGGCTCCATTACTGAATGCATTCATTAATGGCTCTATGTTTCTGCTGAATATGAGGCTCTTTGTCATAGTGACAGAAAATATCGTTAGGCTCCATAACAAATCTTGTTTATCATCAACGCCCGCCCCAAAATTTCTGACCTTCTGACCTGCTATATCTATTTTTTTTTGGTCAAAGACAAACAGGAAGTTTTGTCCATTTGATAAATTTATCCGTAGAAACAACTGTTTTTCCGTGATTTAAACCCCCATCACACCAGGCGTAGCGGCATGAAGTTCTGGCTGCTTTCTGGAAAAATTGCGTGGTGGTACTAGGAAGGGGCTAAGAACTTCAACAACCTAGCTACAACCTAGCTGGAACTTTGCGGGACCTGTCATGGTCTCCGTGGTCGCAGACCCACCCCACTTATTTTGCACATGTTGAAAATAGACATAGCCGCTCTACGTTCTGATTAGAAATTGATGAAGATGCAGTAAATGCGAAATTTACGCAGCGCTAACTTAACAAACACCTGTGCTGGCAACTGCATGGGCGCAGCGGCCGGGGGATGGTGGGTGGGGTGCTCCCATTAACTAACATTACGGTTAGGCTCCGCGGGAAAGACCCCCCCCCCCCTCTTTTTTGACATGTCGCTCTCAAAGACCGCCCTTTTTTCAAACCATCGATCCTAAAGGGCCCATGTTTTAAATTGTTGTTCCCAAAGACGCCCATAAATTGTATTCCTTTGCAAACCGTTGCATATGACAGTTAGTGATACTAGCTCCTAAAGACTCCAATTTTCTTATTGATTCAGCTCCCATTGGGTCTGGGTTTCATACCCTCAGTGGAGACTACCCACCATAAAATATGGGTAGTGTCCTCCCTCCCCCCGGCGCAGCGGCAACTGCTTTGACGCAGCGAAAACTCAGGGACAACTTGGTGCATGTCTTCACCACGCTCTTGTTGCGTTGGTAGCACGCTTATGAAGTTCTCATTGCTCTTGTGCTGCGCTCATGGTAGGTTGTAGAAGACTTTATTATCGCGACGTCATGAAAAAAATGCCTATCAACAACCGCACTGTTACATGCCAATGACAACAACAGAGACAGACTTCATTTTTTATATTTATATTCATATCAACATTAATACTAGAATTAAATGCGTCATGAATATTTGTGCGTAAAAGTTTTAATAGCCACTGCGAAAGACCTTTTGTTTATCAGTGGGAGGACCCCTGGGTGTGGCCAGCCGCTTGTTATGTAGCAAAGTAGGCACTGGCACGTGCCGTGCTGTACATGATGTCACCGTCGACTGATGAAAACACTATTCTTTCAATGCTAACAAAAACGCCGAATGTAAATATTAGGTCATGCAAGTTTGTGGTTTGTCATACGCTACATCCAAACGTAGCAGCAACTTCGCCATGCATAGGTTTCTACCACGTTCATGCGAGGACATATAAAGACGGGTGAATCCCTGCAGACGTAGCAAGAACGTAACAAGAACGTAACGATGCCGTGGCTCATGCTGATTGGACGCAGCAACCACGTGCCGTAAACACGTCCAACATAGTGGACGCGTGTCCGGACAGGTAAGAGGAACACAATGGGAACGCTTAGGACGCAGCTAGGACTTGGCAAGGACGTAGCATGAACTTCATAGCATAATTTTTCCCTGAAGTTTCAGGTTCTTACTGCGTTCTCTCAACATATTAAGATGCAGCGGGAACTTCATGCCGTTTCACTCAGTGTGATGGGGGATTTAGCAGATAAAACAATAAAAATAAAATCTTCCCGCCCTGCCTATATATTCTGAAGAAAATGATGATAAACAAGAACACTTTCACTTTATTTGACTTTATGCCCTACTGGGCTCAGGTGCGCAATACACATAATAAAATATAGGCTACACAAATTTATTTTATGGGACCTTAGGCGAAATTGAATCATACACAGATTCTGCTAGAATTTGGGCGAGGGCGTCATGTAAGTGCATTCTTACAACATTGTACCCCGGTTCAAAGCCAGCGATTTTGGCAAGGTTGAACCAACGCTCGAAGTCCTCCGCAATCTGGCAGGCAGATATTCCCCTTTGAATGCAGTTCGCCTCACCTCAAACAAGGCGTTCAGGATAAAAAAGAAACAAAACCCCGACTGGAAAACGGTCAGACGCACGAAAGGGAAAGTACGTTCACGTGTATGCCCCTAAGAGCATTTTTATGACATTTTTACTGGATGTGGTGAGGCATACTTGACGAAAACATGATCGATCCGCCTCACTGCATCCGTTACTTTCACATTGAACGTATAGTCAAGAGATTATTGTACGTCCATGCTGTCACAGGCAAACACTCATAGGCTTCCATATTTTACAGTAGTTTTTATTTCAATTTCTGTGGGCTACTAAATATATGCGTACCAATGGCTGTCTTGACCATGAATTGTTTATGGGCTACTGCCTGACATACTTATTTTTTAAAATTTTTTTGTAAAGGCCATTCAAGTTTGTTTTCCCCATCGTCCTTTTTCCACTTTCCTCATTTAATTATTAGTCTTTTTCATTTATCCCGGAGGGCCAATAACAGAACTTACTTCATAAAATGCAAAAAAAAGTAAAATTATGACATACACGAAGTTATAATGTATATGTATTTCTATGTCTGAAGAAAATGTGGGTTTTGGTCGAGGCTATAACAGCTGGTTGAGACACATTTCTGATGTTTTAAATCGTGCAGGAAGCATGCGGTAATCTAAGTGCCTTTCGTTTTGCTAAACTTAGTTTTTTTTTTCAATCAAGTGAAAAATTACATAATTTGTATGAAAAAGAATAGATCCGTCATGTAAGTAGATTTAACTGACGCGAATCAAAACAAACAGAGACGCTCTCCGTTATGTGACTAAAGTACTTGAGATCAGGAAAAGCACGCTTCAGTTATTGAGGAAAACTTTCACTTGAAATAAACTGTGCGTGATTTTTTTTAAGTGCTGTTTATAACGTATACATCAGTGAAGTTTTCTCATTTCATAAAATTGCATCAGACGCTGACTAAATTAGCAAGTTGTCTGGTGTCGAGAATTATGCACACGTTGAGCACTATATTCAGAGTAAACATATTCCGTTTCATATTTAAATGAGCAAACCCCGCAAAGATCAGTTGTGTCGTGTCTGTGGCCCAGATATCAACAGGACTGTTCAAAACGCTACCATTTCGGTACACTGTCTCTCTGTGATCATACATTTTGGGCCGCGATGGAAGAGTAGATATCTGTAAATTGATTTTGGACATCGAAAGAGTTTCTATTCTCTTCAGGTAGTCTTTGGCTGACATGCTGAAAACTGAAGAGATGACCGGCGCTAGGTTCTGCAAACTCTTCTGTTTGATCGGTAAGTATACTATATACTTTGTTGCTTCATGGGATGCGGAAGTTTGCACCAAATCCACTTCGTATTCCAAATGCCATAAAGTTGTCATTTTAAGTTTACTAAAAGGTTAATATCGTTATACTCGTACATTGCGTCTGCTCAGCCGAAAAATAGAAACATAAACATGATTATGCCGTCCAAATTTACCTCTTGGAAATACCTGTATGGGCAGCGGCGAACACTTTGTCGGGGTCTGTCAGCCCTTTCCACGCGGTGGCAAAATGGAGTGAAATGAACTGTTTACTGTACTACAGTCGCAGCATGGCAGAATGGCAGTACATAAAACGAAAGAACAATAAAACACACTGTAAAACAGAGTCCACCTTATTTACATAATTTAATTACAAGTCCAAAAGGACACCAAAATAGCCTTCAGATGCAACAAACCTATTACCATATCCAGGGCGTGAATTACTACACGTGGACTGAACTCATTTCGATAAAGTGCAGCAAAACTCTGGAATCAGCTGCCAGATAAATTCGCAACCACTTGTACTTTTTGACAATTCAAAAACTTGGTTGAAAACTGGAATGGCATCTCTTGCAAATGCAGATATGCAGATGATTGGCACATTACGTGTTGGGTCTGTGTTGAACGGTGGTGTGGTTGTCCGGAATTGCGGCCTTCTGCGGGGCCGGAGACCAGCTGAAGAGTTCACTAAGATACTAATACTAGGCCTATTTTTAGGCGAACATGCTAATAACTTTGGCGAGATTCCAGGGAATGTTTTTGACGAAATTTCACAACACTGTTTGGTGGAAGCGTTGCGATATGGATCTCGTGAAGACCACCTGGAACTGACCTGAGCATATTTTCATTTCAACCTGTTTTGTATTTTGTGCATGTAATATGGATCTCTGCTGATTTTCATACTTCATCAATGATAGGTATTACAGGGGTCCCTCATTAAGGGGGGGGGGGATTAACTCGAGGGCTCAATGGTTCGGAGCTCTCGGGTCGGCCCAGCCCGCAGCGAGATACCCAGCCTAATACTATGCTAGCTAGGTTGTTCGTATTACAACTCTACATGGAAAGATGAATGTGAATGAAGCTTTATCATGTAAAAGGTGTCTAATGTGTACATATGTGACTAAGACCACTGTGCTGTGGGGCAGTGGTCTCAAAGTACAATCTGTCCTCTTTAATTGTCACACCATGGAGCTACTATAGTAGCTCCATGGTCACACGGTTTTAATAAGATTGTTTTATATAGGTGAATGTACATATATAAACTCAAACAAAAAAGTAAGTCTCCGCTTAGAAAAGTCCACATAAAAAAACAAATAAACACATATTTTGGTAGTATTTCATATTTTTTATATCTGGTATACACCTTACATTTGGTTTTAGACACAAGTGCAGAACAAATGAATCTACGCTTCACTGCATAACACTTGAAAACAAACAAAGTCTGTATCACAGGTGCGCAAGATTGTCCATATGGCAATAGCATTCAATGTGAACTGAATGGAGCACTGTAGTGGGTATCACAGACTGTGCTTAAGTTTCAAAATGTCACATTTTTACAGGAAGGAAAGAATTAAACTGGTCAGTAGAATGTCTGATGACTTGATGACTGTATATGGTTTACTTTCGGTCAACAGGATGTGTATCCACCGTGATTGTTGACACACTGCTTGCAGCGCTTTCTCATGCTGTGGATCAATTTTCTGATCAGTCTCTGGGGTATATTGTCCCACTCCTCCAAAAGATAGCTTCTTAGGTCTTCAAAGTTTGACTCGGGACCCATCCTCTGGTATACATTTCGCTTGAGATGGCTCCACAGGTGTTCAATAGGATTAAGGTCAGGGGAGCTAGCTAACCAATCCATTACCACCAGACCTTCCCTGGCTAAAAATTAGGAATTCACTAACTTCAGCCGCAACATGAGGCCTTGCATTGTCCTGCATGGGGATAAAATTTTCGCCAATGGCACCAGCATATGGCACAACATGCGGTTACAGGATCTCTGTGACAAAACGTCTGGCAGTCATGGTACCATTCAGGACAAGGTCTGTCTTCCTATGGCTCTTGCCCTGTCCACTTCAGATAACCGTGGCATGATGTCTTGACCACAGATGGACAAATCCATTCCTGACCCTGGGTCCCCATGCTTTTATACCCATGCTTAGCCCAATTTCTGTCCATATTGCAAAGGTAAAGTTCACTAAAACAATGACCCAGTGTGCCCAAACAAAAACAGGATACCTAACTGAAACCACACCCATTCAAAATAGCCTTTTGGCAAAGTGTGGTTTCTGACTTTGTGTCACATTTAGCACATATACAGTCAAGCATGTACTTTCAATTTGCTGGTCTCGACACATGTTGCACCCTAAGGATTATTCTACACAAACATGTAAATACTTGTCAGAAAAATAACCAAATATGAAACATATATCAAATTATAAAAGCGGAGACTTATTTTTTTGGTTGAGTTTATTGTATTTGTGTCTTTTTGTCCAAAACCACTTCCTAGTAGTCATTACCCTATTCCGTAGTCCGAACTCTTTACTCTCCATAAGCTAACCTGTCCCTGTCTAACTTATATACATAGAAGTTCTATTGTCCATATTGCACACGTTCCTCTGTACAATTTTGACATAGGCTGTATTAGCCCAAATAGCCCACCCTGTTACTAAAATTACTCGCATGGCTGACGTACCACATGTTCTATTCAGCCTGCGGTAGCCCCAGTCGTAAAGGGGTAGATTCAGAGCATAAATCATCATCATCATCATCATCATCATCATCTGGTCCTTGGGCTGGTCACGCCTGCCGGGGAGGCCGCAGTGTTTTTCTCTAGACCGCTTAGCTAGCTTGCGATTTGTCTATTTGCGAATGGCGCTGTGGTTGCCCGGCATCGCGGCCTCCTACAGGGCGGGAAACCAGCTGAAGGGCTCACTAAGATATTTGGCCCTTGGGCTGGTCACGCCTGCTGGGGAGGCCGCGGTGTTTTGCTCTATACCGTGGTGCTCAATCTTATTACCTATCTTTCTTAGCCACAAGGTTTAACTTTTTTACACAGGAACAACTCCCTGCTTTTAATATAGATCTTGTCTATCGATTATACTTCTTATACAATGTCGGAAAAAAGTTAATCAGAGCTAATGTTATTTGTGTAATGTACCGACTCGAAATAAAGCTTAACTTGAACCTGAGGTGAAAAAAAGGTAAAAACCCGTTCAACACTGCAAAACAGGGAAGTGGTGTTTATTGAATACCACAGCGACTCCCGTCACGTCTCCATGGCTTGACACACCACTTACATGTCCACAATTCTGACAGCTTCACTGTCACATAAAAAGAAGAAAAACACCCGCTTGCTTAGAGCTGTATTATTGATATCACTGAAATTATTTTCGTTTTTTTAAAATCAAAATAAAATGTATTATGGGGACCTTTTGCAACCTTATCGCAAGCTAACGTAAAAAGAACAATTTCCCAATACATTTGACCAGACCGCAGGTTCTTATATCGGTTTGCAACTACTGAAAGTAATCATAACGCACACCGATACGGAGTCTTTTGTCCTAGCGGATTTCAATTTTCTAGTTCCATCCATATCATATTCAAACTTAAAGCCACTTTTCAACATAAAACAAGGTTTTAATTTGCAGTCATTGCATAAGTTTGTTCTTGACATGTAAACTGTAATATTTTAAAAATAATTTAGAAATGAATATCCAAAACTGTTTGCCTGACTATGCCAACATTTTTGAAAACCAATATCGCATGACATATTCTTGTATGGAAAGACATAAACTATAACATTGGAATAGGATTGGAATTAACCTTCCACTCTCACAGTGCCAAGTTTTGGGTTGACTGGGGCAACATCTCGTCGGCATTGCCCTCGAAGCGTATCCAGGAAAGATATCGACCTGGGCCACTCTGGTGTTTGCTTCAAATATTGACATGCGGGTATTTGAATAAAAAGTCTGTTTGGGTACCATCGGTTTTTTGTTGTATATCGTCTTCCTCTCTCTTACTTTTCATTTGCGAAAGGGATTTATAATGGGCTATATGCCCTTTTTCCCAATCGCCTTTTTCGAAATAAAAATATGTTTAAATCAAAAGCCCGTCTCCAGAGAACATGAATTTTGTATCCTGTTATTTCAAAGCGCATTGACTTTGGTCCCAATTGGCAATGAAAAGAGTTAAATACAAACATATCGGCCTTGGTTTCACATTCATGAGGCATTAAGTTCCAGCGGCGGTGGAAAACGAGGTAAACCAGGAAGCAAAAAATGAAATTTCTGATTGGTCCCTGGACCTCTCTTACCAGGCAGACACTTTTGTGGGATTATGTCTTTAATATCAAATTCGTGGCACTCTTCCAAGCGACATTTTGGAACTCTTCCAAGCGATATGATGCAAAATGATTATACTGGCGCAGAGCAAAAGATTTTCCATAAAGTTAAAACTGGTCGACGCCTCTAATAAGCCTAACGTTAACAAAAATGACATAATGCCAAGTTTTAATTATGACTTGCATTCAGTGTTTTCTACCCCGTCCCAATGTAATTGATTCATAATGCTTGTATCAAATCAGGATCGTCCTAACCCAAGCTGCCGAGACTTTCGAAAATCCTTCAACCTCGGAGAATTTACCCAAGGTTTTGCACATTTTCTTTTGATACAATACAAGAATAAAATGAGCACATTTTAGTAACACCACAGATATTGAAGTTTAAGTTATTCATTTCCTTGGGGTCGGGGTCGGGTGAGGGTGAGGGCAGATTTACGTTTATTAAATGCATTGAGGGTTTTTGACACCAACTTATGAATTGATCAGAAGTATCATTTATCGACACCACTTTTAAAATAGATCATGTACAATGTAGTGTAGTGTAACTTACCTGAAAAAGAACAATCAGCAATAAAGTATATTATACAAATTAAGAATCATAATCAGCAAATGAAAGAATGAGTTGATGAATGTCTAGGAAAGTAAATAAGGAAGCATACAAATGAACGAAGGTATATAAATCAACAAATTAACGGATGAATGAATGAATGAATGAATGAATGAATGAATGAATGAATGAATGAATGAATGAATACATGAAATTATTGACAAAGAAAGAAAAAAAAAAACTGCTCCTTATGGCGGGAGATCAGATTTATTACACGCATTTACAACAAAATTCATGGATGGGGTACACTTCAAAATGATTCCCTGACGCCCAAACAGCTCCAAATATAGGAATATGATTATGATCGCCAAGCTTCAGGTGCACAATTTGTCCGTCAGGTGAAAGAACTGCAGTGCTTCCTTTCACACACACGGGCAGCGAAGAGTTGTATCTTTTTTCTGCTGTTTTCCCCTTAGATGCACCACGCGAAAACTTTACATCACATGATAGGACACATTGACACGATTATGGACTGTTGGAGTACTTGAAAGATGCATTTGTCTACTGATTGCAAAGATGAAATTAATAGCATAGCAGGCTAAAAAGGCATTTTCGGGGCCCTTTTTTCACACTTTTGAAGGCTTTATTGGTCTAAATCCCAAAAGAAAGAAAGAAAGAGAGAGAGAGAGAAAGAGAAAGGGAGAAAAGAATAATAACAATAAAAGGGTGAAAGAAGTTAACACAATTTGTTGTCGAGTCTTTTGAAAGAGAATATTTCCAACTTTTGACCAAAATAAGGCAAAAAGTTCTTAAGATATAACACTATTTTATTTTCAATCTTGTGACCAGAAAAAGCCATGAGACACAATAAAAAAGAAATCACCATTTTGGGATAATTTAGCAGTTGTCTTCAAAATATAACCCTGATTTAAAAACAAGTTTACGAAGAGTTACCCGCAATTAGTAAAACTTCCGGTTTATACATCTTGGCGACCATCTTGAACGAGGTACTGTTTATATTTTCCTCATTGTATATGAAATATTGCAAAAAATGTACCCTTAAAGCCCTGTTTATCAATATATATATATATATATATATATATATATATATATATATATATATATATATATATATATATTTATATGGTAACCATGTTCTAAAATCATCTCTAAATTTTGGAAAATTACTGTCTTTGGTAAAATAAGTCCGTTACTTTTCATGGGCAAACCTAATTATTTTCTTTTTAAAACATCCTCAAATCTCAGTAAGAAGAAGGAAAATGCAGTTGTGCTTTATTTCAAGGCCATGTTCAGTCAAATGAGCATTGGTATCTCTTATTCTAACACAAGGACAAGCTATGTGTAGATGAATCACCTCAATCAAATGTTATCCTCTAAAGAATGCACATACGCCAGTAGATTGCGCCATTTTCCACCTTCCCTTCCCCACTCTCTCCCCCCTTCCTCCGCGGTGTGATCGGCAGACAAAGTACATAATATATTAGTTTTATTGCACATCCAGAATACGAAAATATGTGTTCGTGCTACAAATAACTTTTAAAGTTTAGTTTAAACATATTTATTTTACTTGGATCACCAAATAGTACAGGGTACTAAAATGATGGCTCTCCAAACACGGAGAAAAACACACAGAGATTGTAAATACAATACACACAGGACAACACAAAAGTCATAAAAAACAATCACAATCCATTTGTCTCGCAATACTATGCAAGAAACCTTCGAGCATAGATACTAATATGTACAGTTACACTCCCTGATTATTGCACTGAATTTGGTGACTGGAAATGAATCCTGAGAGAAAAGTTTACTAAGTCAGAAATCGTCGGGACTCACAGATGAATTTGTGAACAGCATCAAATATTTCAATATTGAGATTAGCAGAGAGGTTTTCGCTTCCATGAATCAAGTAATCAACTAAAATGTCACTTGCTAAGTGGAATACTAAATTAGGATTCACTCCAGGAGCCAGTATACCACAAACAGTTTTCAATAAGGATGACCTTTAAAAAATACTACATGTACATAGTTAGCTTTGTGGTTTTTGTGAACCACATTATGTGAACGGAACGCGGGCACCGACCTTTAAGGGATCCCGGTGTAAAGGGGATAGAATTCCAAGTATGGATGGAATAAGAGTACATCATGTCTCTAAGACATGTATTTTCAGTGTGCCATTTTATCGCTGTTCAACAATCGACCTTTTATCCCGTTCTGCTCGCGGCGGTGGCTTTGAAACGAAGATGAGGACTTTCTGATTTAAATGATTATAGAGCCAAAACATGAAAGAAAGTACGGGTTGCTCTTTCTATTTGATTGTGAACTGCATTGTATTTGCAGTTGTTATCGATTGCTGTCCGCGCCCAACATATCTATGAGTACCATAAAGTTGCATCCATATAATCATGATAATATAAACATCACATTTCCTGCCCTTTTTGCAGTCCTGATTGTTGGGGAAATCCATTCTGACTCGCCGCCAGATGGAGCTAATGTTGCAGGGTGAGTGCTGCTTCTTTATCTTGTATATTTTTGGTGCTATTGTACAACCTTGTGTTCCGCAGTGCGGGCTCAAAGGAAAGTCTCTCTCTCTCTCTCTCTCTCTCTCTCTCTCTCTCTCTCTCTCTCTCTCTCTCTCTCTCTCTCTCTCTATATATATATATATATATATGTATAAATACAAATAAATCCATATGGGTATTAAACTTACAAAGTGTCTAGAATATTAATAACATACACACATATTTACAGTGTTAACTGAGAATTGATATGCTAAATACGGCTTGCCCGTACAGTTCTTCCACAGCCTGGGGTTTGCTGTTGACGTGTTGTCTAGGTCGGGTGGTAACTGTGTTAATCTTTCCTTGGGAAGATAACATGTTCCATATGTATCCATTCAAGCTTGTCAATCTAGGTTTTAGACGCTGCAATTTAATGCCTCAGTCTTACCTACATGTACGGGGGGGGGGGGGGGGGGGGGAGGGGTTGCCCCAATTCAGCATACCGAATATAAGATGGCATCCAGTACGGTGGTACGGAAAATAAAACAAGCCAGTACGAAATTACCATTTGCCCCTTTTATCAACTCTATACACGTTATAAATGTTATCATGTGACATGAAGCAACGTTGGCATTTTTGTTTTTTAATCAGATTTTATATTTTCAATTTCTAATTTTGATGTATAAACATAATGCACGACTAACCTGTTAAGCATGCAGAGAACCCTGTCTTAACTGCTTAAATTAGTCAACTTTCCATAGCCCATAATATTTAGACTTTTTGCTATAAACCCGTATCATACTCCTCTCCCTCTGTTGCTTTCACGCCTTGCAAGTGCACATTTGAACGATTTTTCAATCTATAAAGAGGCACCGTTTCAATTTTCCACTTTGCATAATTCAACATTAAAAACCTATTTATTTTCTCCCCATTTTTAAGTTATCAGCGCACCACTCACTGTGTACCAGCGTACTGTGGCCCCCGCAAGGTTTTGTGGAATGACTGTGGGTGGGTACACAGTGCACCGAATACTGATGGCACTAAGGTATAAAGGTACCACAGCTTTCTAGTCACGATTATGATTATGACAGCAAACTTTCATTTACCAATGCAATGAGTTTTTTCAATTTACTTACTCGTTGCGTCAACTTTTTCAGTCCTTTTTCAGCTTAACGATGGACTTGGTTATATACTTCATTATTCCAGTCCTCATTTTTGTTATCTTTGCCACTTGTCAGCGTCCCGCAACTCTGATAGTCACGCATGCGCAGACATGAGGGTGATTCTACATCTTTTCAACCATACCGAACATTCCCATTTGTTGTATTGCATTTGTGTTTTGTTACTTATTATTGAACATGTATCATTTGTATGTTTATTTGTTGGGGCATTTGATTTGAAAACTTTCAGTATCGTATACGTGTGTTACTGTGTTCAAAGATTGCTGTTCAGAACATCTATTTCATCCAAACCGTTTCCTGGGTGTTCAAAATTCTATTTCATGTATTGTATGAAGCTATTTAGATGTTCATCGGTGTTTCTGTATAATTTTTGGAACCGTGGCATCCTTCTTACCTACCTTCTGTACAAGCTTACTTTATCTCACGAAATTAAACGAAACATTTCCTTTCTGATGAACAGTTTACTTATGACATTGAAGCGCATGTTTAAAGTGTGTGTGTCAACATACACTTTTCTTTCTTTCTTTCTTTCTTTCTTTCTTTCTTTCTTTCTTTCTTTCTTTCTTTCTTTCTTTCTTTCTTTCTTTCTTTCTTTCTTTCTTTCTTTCTTTCTTTCTTTCTTTCTTTCTTCTTTACCAGTGAATTTGTCCGACACCTTTCTCTGACACTGTTATATGTAGAAACTCCAAACTTAGCATGATTGTACCTCCATACAAGAGGTTGGACTCTTTTATGCAGGAAAATGAAGATGTTTAAAATTATGCAAATTAGGGGCATTTGAAATTTTAAATCTTGAATATCTTCAAAAGTATAATAGATAGAGATGTCATTCCAACTTCTAGGGGGGGTTATTGACCATTGCGCATCTAATGAATTTAAAACAAAAGTTGTAGCAATATAAATTATGCTAATTAGCAGTATTCGAAATTATGAATCTTGAATACCTTCAAAAGTATTATAGATAGAGATGTCATTTCAACTTCTATTAGGGGTTTGTTGACCATTGCGCATGTAATGAATCTAAAACAAAAGTTGTAGCAATATAAATTATGCTAATTAGCAGTATTCGAAATTATGAATCTTGAATACCTTCAACACTATAATAGATAGAAATGTCATTCCAACTTCTACTAGGGGGTTGTTGACCATTGCGCACCCGATGAATTAAAAATAAAAGTTTTAGCAATTTAAATTATGCTAAATGGCACCATTAGAAATTTTAAATCTTGAATAACCTCAAAGCTATAATAAATAGAGATGCCATTCCCACTTCTACTCCTGTGTTATGGAATAGTTGTGCATTGCCATACCAATATGCTTTGAAGACACACACGCTGATTTGCTATGCAGCAAATCATCTTTCCTAGTTTTATCTATTCTTGACAACTTTTTTCCTGTACAGACGTTGGAAAACATCAGATGGTGTCTGTACTGATTATACGATTATCAGGCTTACACTGCATATCGTTGTTAAAAGGTAACTGTTACAATCTGTGGCAGTGTTTTTATTTATACACCTCAAGTTTATTTTCACGCTTACTCGAACGGATCATTACGTTTGCAGCCTTTATGTTAAGAATTACAACTCATAATATTATTCTTTGGTCATTTGTTAATATCTCATCAGCTTCTTTTTGCCACATATTCATATTTGGTCTCGTGCTAGTTTACGAATTTCAGTGATCACTTCAGTTAGTTCGGGGAGCGAAGTCGTACTCCTTTATGACACAGTCAATTTTTGTATATACATATATATATATGTGTGTGTGTGTGTGTGCGTGTGTGTGTGTGTGTGTGTCTGTCTGTCTGTCTGTCTGTCTGTCTTTAAAACGATTGTTTACTATTATGGTTGATATTTTATCACCTGCCCAAGTCACTTTCCTGGTAGCCCACTCGGTTGTGTGCAATTATATGACCCAAAGCTGCTCCCTATATTTTACGCTATTTTGTATGGGTGCTGTTTGCGTACATGGGCATAAGCTTTTGTATTATGGTATTTATCTTGAATGACTTTTCAGTACATATATATTTGACCAGGTTGCCTATCGGTACATGTGCTGTTTATGCGGTAGCTTATGGTAAATTGGTCACGTATTTTTACTATGCAATAATTTATCATGCTTGCTTTAATCATCTGTGGTATAGGTACATATTTACCATGGTTCACATACACAATGTTATGCATTGTATACTTACGAGCGTTTTAAAGGTAAAAGTGCCTGGTCCAATTTTTCAAATGTATCTGCATCACTTGAGCACAGCTGTCCCAGATTACAAACATTCTACGTATGTCTCTTACTTTGAGATCCATTTGTTATACTTTATATTCTACGTTTGGCTTGCCGGTACTTTCAATAACTTATTTTGTCCTTACGGTAGGCAAAGGCTGCTTTCAATATATATATATATATATATATATATATATATATATATATATATATATATATATATATATATATATATATATATATATATATATATATATATATATATATATAAAATTCTATTTTATCTAGGAAATGTTCAAATATGGATGTTTACCTTCTTATTATTGCCCCCTCTCGGATCTTATTAGCAGCCGGTATCCATCAAAATCCTGGACCTAATAATGATTACCATGATATTAGTCTATGTCATATTAACATTCGAAGCTTGTCGCAAGACAAGTTAGGGGAGTATTCGTGCAGATATTGCCCAGAATTTTTATATTATAGGTCTTCTGTCTGATAATATCCCAGATGATGATCTTGCCCTACCCGGTTTCCAAACCATTGAAACGCCCTAGTCCTCTGGCATTTTTGATGCTCTCTTGATCAGTAAACTCCTGACATCACTCTCATGCAACTCTGACATCTCACACTTTCTCACATTGATAAATCCAGATTTTAAAGCTGCACAATGACAGTTCCAATGGTCTATTTAGGGTAAGCATATACTCTTTGTATACAAGCAGAGGGGGGGGTGTGAATATTCTCAAATATATACAGTGCAGCATCCAGTTAAAATATGTGAACAACCTCCAACTAATGCAGTCTCAATACTGTGCCAATGTCAATTTCCACAGAGCCAACTAACCAACTCAACGCTACTACAGTACAACTGTTCTACCACTCACTTGGCAAGCTTGGTCGGTCCTTTGAGGAGGGAGACTTTATTGGTGGCCGGCAACCTGCCGGACAGGAAGTGAACTGCATGGCAATATGCCGAAAGGAAGTTGTATCAAAGCCCCTTTGACCCGGGGCAATAAACTTGCATCCAGTACAGGTTGGCCATGGTGTCTATGTGTAGGACCTATTACGTAAGAGGTCACTGAACTTGTTTATATTTACCCCAGTAATCTCACGTTACCAGACTGCCAGACAGAGTTCACGGGGATTCTGTCCTAGTTTGGGTACAGGGGGTTGACCTTTTCCTTACTGGGGCCAATAAAACTTGTATTTCTCATCTTTTACAAAAATTAAGGGGGGGGGGGGAAGGGTGCAAAGCTATTTCACAGGGGCATCTCACTATCATGCGAAGAGACCGAACAAACGGGATGGGAGGAGGTGTAGGTGTGTACGTCTCACATCAACTCTTAGTTACGAGACGTCACGACCTTGAAAGCGCTGGCCTTGAATTATTATGGGTTGAAATTGAGTTACATAACAGTACATTCTTATTTGGAGTTATTTGCAGGCCCCCTGATTCCCGGTGTTATTCTGGGACAATTTACAGTCCAATCTTGACCATGCAAAAACTGTCGGTGTCCATAACATCGTTATAACAGGTGATCTTAATGCTGATTTTATAACAACACCCGGCAGAAAACTTGATTATTTTTGTCCAACGAATTTCTTTGTGCCCCATATTCAAGAACCCACTCGCATAACCAGTAATACATTGAGTTGCCTTGATCAAATTATTTCAAACATCCATAGATATATTCACCAACCTTGTGTATTACCACCAATTGCTAATTGTGATCACAGTATAGAGTCGGCTAATATTTTATTTCGGCGGAAAAAAAACACTTACAAAAGGTTAATATGGGAATATGAAAAGGCACATTTCAATAATTTTCGTGACCATTTAAGGGAGATACAGTGGGACAATTTCTTTCTTTCAAAGGACATAAACCAGTGTTGTATTTCTTGGACCGAAGGTTTTCTATCTGCCGCCAAAGAGTGCATACCAAATAAAGAAGTCCTCATTCGCCCTGATGATCTGCCGTGGTGTTCCTCTTCACTGCCTGTGAAAAACGTAAGGTCATGCGGTCATCGTATAAAGCTGAAAACTGTACTGATGCAGTGCAGAGCCGCAACCTGTGGGCCACCTATAATCAAATGCAAAACCAGTACCAGGAGAATTTACGTAAAGCTGAAAAACAGCACAATGGTAAACTGGGCAGCTCTATAAACAATCCTAAAAAGAAAACTAAGGCATGGTGGAAGACTGTTAAATACTTTTAAAACAGGAATCAGCGTCAGAACATACCCTCTTTAGTTTGTGAAGGTAGACACATGACCAACAATACACCCAAAGCCGAAGCATTTAACTCCTTCTTCTTAAGTCAGTTTAATCTTGATTCCTCTTCAGTCAGCACTCCTACACGCCCTCACCATCCCTTACATACTAGTGGAAATTTAAACATCTGTGAAAACGAAGAGCTAGAAACACGCGAGAGCCTTGATACAACCAAAGCAACTGGACCAGATGGAATAAGTGTCAGACTTTTGAAGGAAGCAGCTCCGATAATTTATAAACCTCTCATGAAACTAATAAACCTCTCTTTAGGACAAAATCAGTTCCCATCAATTTGGAAAGAAGCCCACGTTACACACAAAAGGCGAAGAATTTTTTTGTAATAATTACCGGCCGATATCGCTCCTAAGCTGTACCGGAAAAGTCATGGAAAGGGTAGTGTTCAAACATGCGTTTATTTTTTTCCGAGACAATATGGTTATATCTGCCAACAAATCTGGTTTTGTACCTGGTGATTCCTCTGCTGACCAGCTACTTTCCCTTTACCATGAGTTATGTTTGGCAGTCGATCAGCAATAGGAAGTAAGAATCGTACTCCTCGACATCAGCAAGGCATTCGATAAAGTGTGGCATAAAAGTCTCCATCATAAGTTTGAAAAAGCGGTGTTGTAGGAAATTTACTCTCCTGGTTTGGAGAATACATTCAAAACTGCAAACAACGTGTAGTTCCCCATGGCAATTCCTATAGCTAGGACACCATTACTGCTGGCGTCCCCCAAGGATCAGTTCTAGGTCCTCCCCTGTTTTTGATCTGTATTAATGATATAGTTAATGTTGTAAATTGTAATGTTAAACTTTTTGTGGACGACACATCCCTTTTCCTTGCTTTTGATGACGCAGCCCGTGCAGCTGCTGTTTTTAATCAAGATCTTGTCTCTTTGGGCGATTGGTCCAAAGAGTGGCTTATATCCTTCAATGCCTTAAAAACCGACACTAAGCTCGTCTCTCTTAAGTCTCTCTTAAAAGACATACTCCTGATCATCCACCGCTTGTTTTTGAAGGTCATCAGCTAGAAAATATACCCGAGCACAAACATCTAGGTGTTACCCTGAAATCCAATTTAAAATGGAATGTCCATATTAAAGAAATTGCCGCCAAAGCTTCCCAACAGATCAACATAATGAAGTCTCTTCAATTTTGTCTTGATCGCGTTATATTTGAAATTATTTACTTCTCATTTATCCGTCCCATTTTATAATATGGCTGTGTGGTCTGGGACGGCTGTGCTCAGGCTGACAAAAAGATCCTGTAGGATTCACAATTGGCTGCGTCCGGGGTAGTTACAGGAGCTATGCGAACTACTCCCAGGGTCAAGTCATGTGAAGATGCGGATTGGGAAACTCTCTCCAAACGGAGAGAGATCTCGACACTTTCTATGATGTATAAAGGCCCAATTACACAGGAGAGCGGCAACGGAAAACCGCGCGTTAAAACAACTAAAGGCCCAATTACACAGAAGAGCGGTAACGGAAAGCGGATAGTGGATACTGGTATTTCCGCTCGGATTTTAAATTATACTGAGAGCAGTACATCGCGCGGAATTACAAGGTTGTACCTTCAAAGTAGCATAGCCCATTGGGCCAGTAATATGTTTGTGTGTGGATAGCCTTCTGAAAGACTGACTATTAATTTAAGCGATGCAATACAAACTAACTGTTTAAAATAATAGGTCACTCTTCTAAATGTGCCGACTGAAATTAGATTGAACTCAGATTATTTCACGACCCAAATTATGATCTATATGGACCACATGTTCACTATACTACACATGTATTTGGGACTTTTGTGCACACCGCAATAATTACCTGACATGTCCACTTTTGAACCAACGAGTTTCGACACATCCTGCTTCTTTTGGGCATCTTTATACCTTTTAGCCGTTGGGTCGTATAATTGACGATAGTTTTGCACTTTCAAAATAATTTTTCCATGATGACCATGTTGGTAGCACAGATTTCTCTCTCGACACGTGGAGATGATGCCTACCAAAAAAACGGTTCTGATTGGCTGAAATCTTCACGTTCCCGCGCGTTACGCAATAAAAATCGATTGGATTTCTATTTGGAGCGGTTTAGCGCTGTATCGCTTTACCGTTCCGCTGTCAGTGTGACTATATCTAAGGAAAACCACGTATCTTAATTATTCTAACGCGCGGTTTTCCGTTACCGCTCCCCTGTGTTAAGGCCCAATTACACAGAAGAGCGGTAACGGAAAGCGGATAGTGGATACCGGTATTTCCGCGCGGATTTTAAATTACACTGAGAGCAGTACATCACGCGGAATTACAACGTTGTACCTTTAAAGTTGCATAGCCCATTGGGCCAGTAATATATTTGTGTGTGAATAGCCTTCTGAAAGTCTGACTATTAATTTAAGCAATGCAATACAAACTAAATGTTTAAAATGATAGGACATTCTTCTATATCAGCCGACTGAAATTAGATCGGACTCAGATTATTTCATGACCCATATTCTGATCTATATGGACCACATGTTCACTGTACTACAACTGTATTTGGGACTTTTGTGCACTCCGCAATAATTACCTGACATGTCCACCTTTGAACCAACGAGTTTCCACACATCCCGCTTCTTTTGGGCATTTTTATACCTTTCAGTCGTTCGGTCGTATAATTGACAATATTTTTGCACTTTCAAAATCATGTTTTTCATGATGACCATGTTGGTAGCACAGATTTCTCTCTCGACACGTGGAGATGATGCCTACATAAAACGGTTCTGATTGGCTGAAATCTTCATGTTCCCGCGCGATACGCAGCAAAAATCGATTGGATTTCTATTTGGAGCGGTTTAGCGTTGTATCGCTTTACCGTTCCGCTGTCAGTGTAATTGTATCAAAGGAAAACCACGTATCTTAATTATTCTAACGCGCGGTTTTCCGTTACCGCTCCGTTACCGCTCTCCTGTGTAATTGGGCCTTAATTGGGCCTTAAGATAAGTGGTTTTCCTTAGATATAGTCACACTGACAGCGGAACGGTAAAGCGATACAGCGCTAAGCCGCTCCAAATAGAAATCCAATCGATTTTTACTGGGTATCGCGCGGGAACATGAAGATTTCAGCCAATCAGAACGGTTTTTTTGGTAGGCATCATCTCCACGTGTCGAGAGAGAAATATGTGCTACCAACATGGTCATCATGGAAAACATGATTTTGAAAGTGCAAAAATATCATCAATTATACAACGGCTGAAAGGTATAAAGATGCCCAAAAGAAGCAGGATGTGCGGAAACTCAATGGTTCAAAGGTGGACATGTCAGGTAATTATTGCGGTGTGCACAAAAGTCCCAAATACATGTACATGTGTAGTATAGTGAACATGTGGTCCATATAGATCGGAATTTGAGTCGTGAAATAATCTGAGTCCGATCTAATTTCAGTCGGCACATATGGAAGAATAACCTATTATTTTAAACATTTAGTTTGTATTGCATTGCTTAAATTAATAGTCAGTCTTTCAGAAGGCTATTCACACACAAATATATTACTGGCCCAATGGGCTATGCAACTTTGAAGGTACAACGTTGTAATTCCGCGCGATGTACTGCTCTCAGTGTAATTTAAAATCCGCGCGGAAATACCGGTGTCCACTATCCGCCCTCAGTTATCGCTCTTCTGTGTAATTGGGCCAGTCCACAAGTTAACTCCTGGCTATTTGTATACCGCTCTCCCCAATGTTCCAGCACCCGATGAAAATTACCGCTACGATACCAGGAGCCAATCTGACACCAATTCACGTTCTGGCTTACATTTAATTCTGACCAGACTGATATTGTTTGAAAAATCTAAAAATCTTTCCCTTCTACTATCAAATCGTGAAATCTTCTTCCGCCTGAAGTGCGAAATTTACCGACTTTGTGCCAGTTCAAAAGGAGAATTTCTAATCATCAAAATACTCATTGAAATATCCCGAACTTCTTAACGTAGGCAAGGGATATATATCTGTTGTACATTCCAGACTACGCATGGGCCACAGGCAACTGAATGAACATCTGTTCCAAATAAGTGTTAAAGAGTCACCAGCATGTTCGTGTGGTGCTGCTGTCGAAAGTGTATGGCATTACTGCCTTACTTGCCCACGATATGTTATTATACGCAACAATCTGCATACGTCTGTTAATTCAGTTAATGCATCCTTCAGTGTGAATACAATTTTGTTCGGTGATTGTCATCGCAGTCTCGAAGATAACATTTTTATGTTTCTCTCTGTCCAAGAGTTCATACAAAAGCTGAATCACTGACATGATACATATGCTGGTAGCTTCTACAAGCCCCTCTATCTGTGTTCCGTTCTGGTGGAGTCCATCTTCTCCTTGTTTGCCCCTGCGTCGCCACACCTGGAGTGCTTTTTGCACTGGACATGTGGCGGCGCTACTGGTGTGCGTTTAGTCTGTCCTGTGTTTGTGTCTTCTCTTATAGAGTCTATTCATATAGAGCTCTGTCCTTCTTCCCAATTGTTTTCTTTTGTAAATAAAATATGTTTAAACCAACATTAAAAACCTACAAAAAAATTTAAATATCAACAAACTCCACACACCGCTAATAGGCAAGATTGTATATTTTTAACAGCTTTTTATTTCATCAAAATCGGTTAAACCGTTTATGAACAATCTCTTGAAAACCTCTGAAAAGTCGGGCAAAAATTAGAATTGTGAGAAAGTGTGATTTAGGTCTAATTGCCTTTCTCGTAGTGGTAAACTGGTCATTGTGTAATGTGTACTCATTCCTTTTGATCGATACTTGTTGTGTGAGAAGTACTCTTATAATATTATAATTTTGATGTGTTGTCAGGAAAATATATCTTTTAAATCTATGTTTAAAAAGGAATCTTTGAAGTATTTCCGGGAGAATATCACAAAAATGTGGTTTACTTATAACTGGTTTCTGTTGCTAAAATAACAGATTAGGAGTGCCCATTGTTCTCTGTCTAGCCCACTGGTCTATCGTTCTCTTCGTGGCCCATTGTTCTCCCCAACCAATGAGCAGCTTGATCACATCTTGTTGGCTGGCAGACTCAAGTCTGACAAACAGCTCACAAACATTCTGTTGTAAATACAGAACGATTTGGGTATTTGGCCAAAATCCATGATTTCTTTAGCTCCAAAATTCTCCTAAAAATCGACATTTTTGAAACTCAACATTTGGCCTTATTGTAGTTTGGTACTTGATTTTCTAAAATTTTACTGCAAAATAGCTTTACAGACGGCCCCTTAAGTATTTGTATTTATATGTTTATATAATTGAATTTAACATCACGGCTTACTTACTGTTGTCTCTGGTCCCTGTAATCACGTGTGTATGTTTATTTGTAATTGTTGTAATTTTTCTGTGTATTGCATATATATGTTTACCGCAAAATGTCAAAATGCATTGTTTGATACAGGCGAATACAGTTCATTCACACCATTTCATCTTAAGTTATGTCGTAATTTTTAGCTCTTTTTTGCAGACACAATGATGAGGGGAAAATCCGACCAAAGAGAAGCTGTCAGGATCCCAAGTTCGTCTCGCAGTTTATTTCCCTGGTAGAAAAGTTAGAAAATCACAACACGAAGAAAGATATTGAAGACATTGCAAACAGTATAAGAGACCGTGGATACGGGGGGATCAAGTTCAATTACGCTTCTGGACATATTTTAAAACCCGACAAAATTCCAGATAATGTATTTACTGAATCTGAATTAGATCTTCTAGATAACATGATACGACACAGTTTTAATGATAAGACTAGGACTGAAGCTGGCGTATCATTCCACAAAAATGGACAGACTACTATTGCAATGGGTCATGTAATCACGGGCATTTGCGCAGGGTTAGCACGTGACAGAAACCTTTTGTTGCTTAAACTGAGAACAGGCGCAACAGGCAATATCGACAATTTGTTTTTAATGACCATTGCGGGAGATCTTGGGCAGAGTGCATTGCTGTACGATTCAAAGCTTGCCCCTGCTTTGCTTGGACCAACAGGATCATGGGATAGCTCCAGCTGTCCAACGAAGTATATGACCACAACAGCTTCAGCGTCAGAAGCCACGGACGCTGAGCTGATTGGCGATTTGGATGGTTTCATCATTGGCTCGAAACTGGAAACTTTAGGGAAATCGCTCCGCCTTAGCGAAGTCCTGAGGCAGTATTATGGGTCTGGTCAAGGGCTTGGAGGCGATCCCTTGTATACATATGCAAAGAGAGTGACAACTTTTTATAATTTAGTTAGCAAAACCCACTTGATAAAACAGACACGATCATTTGCCGAGGCCTACACTAAAGCAAGAAATGACATAACTACAAAGAAAAGATATATTCCACTGATAACAAACAAAATTGTGTATCAATTTTTCAAATACAAGTTTATGTGTCGGCCACATACATTACAAACAATGATCAAGCTCATTACCAAGGTAGAGCAAAAGCAGAAGGCAGATTGCAAAACCATGTGTTCGTACTTAAGGAGTTTGGTGGATGATAACGTCTGCAGTAAAGCGTCTTGGTTTCGCATCGTAGGTTCTCCCTTGGTGTTTCCACGAAATGTTTTGATAAAAACAGAAAAAAGTTTGCTGAAAATCTTGATTGACCACAACATAAAACATAAAGTGGAATCAGGAGTAGTTGTTGACAAGAATGGCAACACAATCGCTATAAGCCGGGTTGTGGCGGGCATTGAGGCAGGAACAACAAAAAGAAAGAAAGCCTCATCATATAATTACAATCTTATACTTGCTGTCACTGTTGGCGGGGAACTTTGCCACGCTATGCGCAGAAAACTTGAGCGTTCAAAGCCACTGTTTGGGAAGAAAGGAAAATGGGACGATGCGAGCTGTCCTGAAGAATACAAGTATCGGCATCAGGTGCCAGAGGCAACAATACCTGAATTATATGGTGCCATTGATGGGTTTATCATTGGAAGCAAGATAGAGGAAATTCTAAAGAGAGATCATCTGAAAAAACTCTCTGATATATTCACAGAATACTATGGTAGTGGACTTTCTTTTGATAGAACAGTGCGTGGAGACAATCGCAAAACCTTATTTAAATCGCTCATGCCGAAAACAGACTTAGTCAAACAGCTTAAGTCTATTTGTAACCAATGCGAAGAGAGTGGTACGTCCCTTGACCACATTATCAAGGATATGGTAAATGAGTTTTATGAGAAGGTATTGGCCACAAGTACAGGTAAGAACGTAATCCTAGTTTGTGGGATTATCTGTTAATCTTGTATTTTTATCGTTGCTGACATTTTAGCATACTGTGGATTTTCCTTGATTTGGACAGCAGTGATTCTCCAGTCCTGAGCGTTCTTTTGTTATGTTCACCTCGTCAATACTATAAGGCCAACTTGACCTGAACTGAAGCTTGCATTTTTCGTGATACAAGACACAACGTTGTATTTGGAGTCGGTACATGTAGAAACTAATATAAAATATCGTCTTTCATTTAAATATATTTTTCTAATTTAAACATATCTTCATTCTCGATCGCCTTACAGTACAAACGGTTGACTAATACAATGGCTTCCAGACGTATATGGAAGTTGTTCAATAATTCACATAACCGCGAGATTCGTTCCCAAAACCCTGGATTTTGTAGGAAAACCCTAAGTTTTGCTAACAAAACCATAGGCTTTATCTCAAAACCATGGGCTTTGGTTTAAACATATTTTATTTAAAAAAACAATCGGTCAACAGATGGGCTTTGCTAGCAAAACCCCGGTTTTTTGCTTAGTTATTGAATTTCCATATGATTTTGGACAAAACCATGGATTTTTCTACAAAACTCTGGGTTTTGTGTACAAAACCCTGGGCTTTGTGGCAAAACCTTGAGCTTTGAGCACGAAACCCACAATTTAACAGCAAAGCCCTGAGTTTTGATCATAAAACGCTCGGTTCTACCAGAAAATCTTGGGTTTTGCAACACTGTGAAATAACAGACAAAACCCATGGTTTTGCTGTCCATAAGACCTAGGATTTTATATTGTAAAAAAACCCTGGGATTATAAATTTTGAAACAACAGAACAAAACACTGTGTTTCTTATGATTGCAATACTCTGGGTTTTGTGACGTCACAAATCCCTGCGCTTTGAAACAGTGCAATACCCAAGGTTTTGTAAACTACCCAACCATGGCAGCTATTACTTGGTACGCTACTCAACATAAAAATAGCGCCAAACTACAATTGCTTTTATTTGTGTGATCATTTACATAATTATTGATTACCACGTGCATAGTCTAAAATTAGCTTTTATACAACACGATTTGGATATACATGTATTTGCTTTTAGTTGTGTTGTGTTTATATAGCAACCATTGTATTACCGTGCCCTTAAAGCGGCCTAGTTGTTCGGGTACACTCAACTAAGTCCTGAGTATTCAACAGCTCCTGACAAGATGCCAAGCAATCTTGCATGATTTGCGGTGCCCGTCAACAAAAAAAAAAAAAATAAAAAAACAAACACAAAACACCCCCCCCCCAAAAAAAACAAAACAAAACATGGAAGTTACAATTCAGTACTAGGTAATGGTAGTTTATTTGGGGAAAAATGTTCCCTGAAACGGATTGTCTGCTTTGACCAAAATAAATAAATAAATAAATAAATAAATAAATAAATAAATAAATAAATAAATAAATAAATAAATAAAATAAGTGGCTGCGACAGGGACATGCCGTAACAGACGGGACTTTCACCCTTGCAGAGCTTAAACAGTATCTTTCACAAGATGTAGTAATTCTCAATGGCGGGAATGAAGGTGGAGTTAAAGAATACCATGTAACAGTTTGAGAGTTAGTCGCGTTGAGATAATTATCACCTCAATGTGATGTGTTAGTCGCTCTGAAATTAGCGGCCACATCAGTGCAAGCAGCTGCACAACGTTTACATACGCTAGGTTCTGGAGTTACGCCGCAGATCAGGGGCCTTGAGCCGCTAACCCCCCAGGCCGGGCGCACGGTCCGATAATCAGTCATAACCAATTATATTTCTTAAAAACACATACACGGTATACATCTGACAGATTTTCTCTTGTAGTGCCCTAAATTTAACCTTTTTAAGCTAACGAAGTACCCACAGGGATGAAACACACGATGTTTAAGTGGCGAGTCGATGAGTTTTCCGAAATCCGCCATCTTGGCATGATCTTTGTTTACCGCAAGTTCTGCAAGTTGGTCCGTGTGGGGGTAAAATACAGAATTGCCAAACTTCGGCGAAGTGATTATTTTACTCTTATCTAATTTGGACATCGATTCACATAATGAAAGCCGTGTTGTTAGTGGTTGGTGTATCCAAAGAACAATTTGGCGGTAAATTACAGAACCATGGGTTTTGTGAATTATTGAACAAAGCACCTGCAATACCCAGGGTTATCACAACAACACTCAGGGCTTTACAAAGTATCGAGATGACAAAAGTATATTACAGAACACTGAGTTTTGTGATGCCACAAAACCCCGGGTTTTGCAAATTATTGAACAAAACAACTGAAAAACCCAGGGTTATCATGACAAAACGCAGGGGTTTTGATACAAAACTGTGAGTTTTGTGAAAAGATTGGATAAGGCGCAAAGCCCTGCATTTTGTTACCAGAGTTTTGTGTATAAATCCTTGGGTTTTGATACAAAACCTTGGGTTTTGCGAGCAAAATCTAAGATTTCACCTACAAACGCCAGGGTTTTGTGGATTTTATGGAACAAAATTTTAAAAGTATGATATTCTTTTTGTTATCCCAGGTAGTTTACAAAACCCTGAGATTTGCAAGCAAAACTCAGGGTATTGTTACAAAACTTATGGTCTTAGATACAATACCCGGGGTTTGTTTAAAAACTCTGATTTTTTGAGCAACACCCACGCTTTGGGTGCAAAACCTAGGGATTTGTATCACAAAAACCCTGGGTTTTGTGAATAATTGAACCGAACAACTTCCAAAGACGTGTTACGGTCACGGATATCTAATACCTGTTGTATATTCTTTGTTAGGATAACATGATCCGAAGCAATAAATGAGCTCCAAATGTAAATTATGAAATACCGGCACAAGTTTGTGAGGAAACGTAAAATTTGCCACACACGTAAACATGGATAACATGATTAATATGTGTCAGATAGGAATAAATTGTAAATTGTTACGCTAAAACAAAGATGTTGTTGCACGTTGCTTCTGCTTATAATCAGCAGGTGCTTCGGGAGCAATTAGCGCATCAAGTGTCATCCCCGCCTTTCTCATTCTCCGCAAATATTACCCAGCGGGCCAATTCGACACAAATGCAGTCCTCGGACGCTCATCAGGGACCGCTTCGACAGATGTCATCCGCATTTCTCATACGTTTAACCAGTTGCCGTCGTTCCATATCAAGCCAACCGAAAAGAATGCAGTCAAGGGTTCAAATGCTCAACTTGGGTACTTTATACGTCTTGAACACATAAAAGAATATCTCAAGAAGAGATTTGGCAAACCCATAGTGACAAGAAATACAGCCACCTTGAAGTCAAAGGTTGGGAGAAAAGGTGGAGTCATGCTGGTGGATATTGACTTGCCAGGCGGGTCTAAAGGCGTTGCTGGTCTCTGGGATGGCTCCAAAATGTACCACGTAACAGACTACACTTCAGATTCTCGGTTAAAAAACATTAACTTTTGGCCCTCAACAGGTAATTTTATTATTGAGTGGATATATTTCTTCGTGCATAATTTTATTTCGTTATCCAGCGAAAATCAGTTGGCATTTAAAATGTCTGCTTCCATCGTTTTTTAGTAAGTTTTAGCATTCGTGACGAATATCTGGAATGAAAAATGCGGATGAAAGCTATCAATAGAATTTCCTATGTCAACAATTGCCACCTGCCGCCCAGCCCGCGCCATTGACAGCTGTTAACTTGGTCTTATCCCAATGGGAACTCTTGATAGTTATTTGAACTGTTAGAAAGTCTGTCTGGGAAGTTCTTGAACGCACTTTTATTTACAACAATAAAAAATTCCTGTATGTAAATCTTTTCAAGTAAATTTCAGGCTAGGATTTTACTTTATGATTGCGAAATGATAAGCTATCGTGTGATTATATCCCCGTTAACGTAGCTCCACGTCATGCAATTAGTTATCAATTGCAAACATTATCTTTGAGGTTCACATGGATATTTTACAGGCAAACCGAAAATTTAAAACTTTTCTTTGGATTATCGCGTCGAAGGCAATTTGTGGTAGATAGAATTTAAGTATTGAAAAAAAAAAGGATATGAAAGAAGATGAGAAGGGCCAGAATATAAAAGAAACACACGATTTACCTCCAATTTATTAATCCGTTTGCGTCCGTCGTTTGTCTGTACGCCCCCGTCCGTCTGTCCGGTAGCCTTTTTACAATTTCGACGTCTTCTCAGAAACTTTGCTAGAAGTTGTGATTTTGCATATGGATGATTCACAGATTTTCCTGTCTCAATTTTGAGAAAGTTGAGATGATGATACAAAAATTTTAGTTATTTTAAAAATTTATTTTGTTAATTTATTTCCTTGAAAAAAATCAAATTTTATTGTTATCAATAACCAGTTGGCTAGTTGTTTTGATATTGCAAACTGGGTCACCTAGGGTCCCCTCGTACATATTTGGCCAAGGTCGAACAGAATTGTCTGAAATTTAATCAATGTATAATTTGACTAAAGATGATGAAAGTTGGTAAAATGATGAGAATATGGTTACTTTTGGAGAAGCCATGGGATACCAAACTTTGAGACCATGTGTCGGTAAGTGCTATTACTGTGCATGCGTGTAGTAATGCAGTACATGTATCGAAATATTATCAAAATGGTTGAATAAAACAGGTCTACTTTAATTTTACACACATATGTTGGTCAGGTAGATTTCTGTTATCTTTGTAAAGGAGATGATGATGATGATGATGATGCAATATTTCTTCTTCTATTTCAATGATTTTCACGTATTTTTGGTCAAAAATTGCAATTTTTTTTTGTCAAGAGACACTTGGTCAATTACTGTTATTGTATACAGAATCAAATGTGGCCACGTAGTTCACATTGTGGATACCAGGAGACGCTGCATTTTTTAAACGATTTTTTTTGGTGACTGTTAAGGAAATTTTCAACTTCTTCCCCAGGACGGCTGAACAGAATTGTTAGAATTTTTGTCAGAATATAATTTAACTTAAGAGGAAGTGCGCAAAAGCAGTGGAGATACGTGAAGTTTTGACGAACTTATGGGATATCAATCATTGGGACCATATTAGTAAGTGCTACAACTGTACAAGTAAAGAGCGCAAATACAATGATATACGAATTGTGAAATTGTTAAAAATATTGTATCGAAAAATATGCCTTTGCACATAGATTCCGCCAGGTGGATCTTCATTAAATTTCTCTTGGTGTTATTAATGTGATCTTGAGTGACTTGAAAGGTCAAATAGTGGTGGTATGGGTTGGTTTAATTTTTTGACACACAGCCTTTCATTCCCATGGTGCATATTTCTGACACCTAGCAACCCATGCCATTGCAGGTCAGGTGTAAAAGTGGGTCAGCAAAGCCCATTACATTACAGTGAACCTAAAAGTCCTGAAAGTTTCACCCTGCATACAAGGAAGAATATATAGTCATCCTGCAATTACACCTTGGTGTGATAAAATTAAAGTTTAAAACTTATTGGACATTATAGAGAGGTTAAATTTACATCTGCTACATTCCAAAAGGTGAGGATCATGGAAAGTGACCACAAGATGTGGGCAGTAAACCATGAACGGGATGGGCAGCACCACCTTTAGGTGAATTTAGAACAAACTCAGATCTCTCCTATTGACATATTGCCTTTATCATGGTAATAAAAAGTTTTTTGTTATCTACTAGCATTGGCAAACAAAAAATAATAGTACATGCATAGAACAGTAAAATCTGCTCTTAGAGAAATAGGATAGTTGGCAGCCCGTTTCTTTCTTTTTCTTTCTTTCTTTCTTTCTGTCTGTCTTTCTTTCTTTCTTTCTTTCTTTCTTTCTTTCTTTCTTTCTTTGTTTGTTTGTTTCTCTCTCTCTCTCTCTCTCTCTCTCTCTCTCTCTCTCTCTCTCTCTCTCTCTCTCTCTCTCTCTCTCTCTCTCTCTCTCTGGCATGACAAAGTTAGGATATCGATGCGCTGTGATAAAGTCAGCCACGATGCCCTGTTGCCTCAGTTTACCTCGTCCTATTTCAGGCTGTGGAGACCTGGCCGACAAAGGAGACTGCTCCTATTATCTCTGTGTGGAAAATGAGTTCAAGTGCGGAAAGAAGGGTTATGCACTAGGATATGGACATCGTTATTGTAACAAATTCTCTGAAAAATACAACAAATTTAATGCTCAGGTAAGACCTCTATTTACTTTGGATAAACACAGCCGGAGAGAACTTTTGACATGAATTGCATGCTTTTGTTTTTCTGAAGGCAGTGAATATCACAAAGACGGATACAGATTTGCAATATTTGATTGCATGGACATATAGTCAAACTGAGATGAAAAAAAACATTTATATTATCCTTTGAAATGTCTATGTCAAAATTATTTCTATTTAACAAAGGGACTGTGTTATAAATATAAAGCTGGGTTTCCATGTGCGCGTATTGCGTACTGCGTATTGCGTACTGCGTCGTGCGTAGTGCGTAACAATTGATTGACTTAAAATTAACTACCCCATTTCTATGTATGCGTGGTGCGTAGTGCGTAGTCTCGGTGCGTAGTGCGTGCTGCCTATGCGTTTCAATCGCTCTGTGTAGCGATGTGTACGCATCACGCGCGTAACATACACAAAATGGTGGCAAATCCTACCAAAGTAAAGATAGTATGATATTACGCTACAAATTCAACCCGCAAAAAATGTAAACAAACCAGGTTGCAGTCTGTACCTTCCAAAATAACTTATAAACCCACACATGTCCTATGCCAAATTGTTCCTTACAATATTCTGAATCATCTGAGAACAAGAAAACCTAGTCATCATTTGGAAAATTTTGAGATATTACCATTTGCTACAGCCAAAGTACTGACAGCAGTCACGCCGCCTTGCGCGGTGACACGGAGAACTCACATTGTGGCCCTGTGTATTCAGTTACTACGCTGGGTATATTGAAAACTGACCTGTCAATAAATACTGCACACTGTACCTGTCAGTTTCAGAAAAAAAGTATGTTACAGTGGTCAGAATTATGTAAGAGACAGCCCCCTGTACCTGTTAGGGTCATTTCCAATACGCATTCTATAATCCTTCTACCCGGAAGCCGGCCGAATTACTCACGTAGTACCTATACGTACAGTATACGCCTGGTTTGCGGATACATGGAAAATGGTATACGCAGAACGCAATACGCACCCCAACTACGCAATACGTTGTACGCAATGCGCAATACACGCACATGGAAACCTAGATTAATGAGATTGTGCATTGAATAGCGATGGAAATGTGTTGTTGGGTCAATGCAGGCAAAAATGGAAGATTTAGAGGCATGTAAGAATATCGGGTTCAGAATGGAGTGAGGGGTGTGGATACTTTAAAGAACTAAAAAAGATGATTTGCTGCATAGCAAATCAGTGTGTGTGTCTTTAGCTCATATATTGGTAGGGCAATGTACAACTATTCCATAACACAGGAGTAGAATTTAGAGTGGCATCTCTATCTATTATAGCTTTGAAGGTATTCACGATTTAAATTTCTAATCGTGCTACTTAGCATAACTTAAATTGCTACAAGTTTTGTTTTTAATTTATTAGGTGTGCAATGGTCAACAACCCCCCAGTAGAAGTTGAATGATATCTTTATCTATTATAGGGTTGAAGATATTCAAGATTGAAAATTTCAAATACTGCTTATTAGCATAATTTAAATCGCCACAACTTTTGTTTTAGATTCATCACATGCGCAATAGTGAACAACCCCCTAATAGAAGTTGAAATGACACCCCTATCTATAAAAGTTTTGAAGATAGTCCAGATTTAAAATTTCAAATGCAGCTAATTAGCATAATTCAAATTGCTACAATTTTTGTTTTACATTCATTACATGCACAATGGTCAATAACCCCATAGTAGAAGTTGGAATGACATCGTTATCTATTATACTTTTGAAGATATTCAAGATTTAAATTTCTAATGCCCCTAATTTGTATAATTTTAAACATCTTCATTCCTCTGTATAAATAGGTCAAACTCCTTGTATGGAGGTACATTCATGCCAAGTTTGGAGTTTCTACACATAATACTGTCCGAAAAAAGTGTCGGACAAATTCACTGGTAAAGAAGAAAGAAGAAAGAAACGAGAAAAGAAGATTTGCTTCAAAGCAAATCTGTCTGTGTTCCTTCAAAAGTTGTAAATATGAAATGCTACAACTTTTATCCTTTGGTACTTCACATGACATTAAGCTTATGGCTGGATGCAAGTTTCAAAGTCCAAACGACCTTGACCTTTGACCTTTACAGGTCACATGTAAATTGCACAGTGTTATGATATCCACAATTAAAGCCAAACATGTACCAAATCGGATGAAAATTGACCAAGTTACGGCAAGATGAAATTTTCGAAGGGCCAAATGACCTTCACGTTTGAACTTTAGAGGTCACATGTAAAAAACAATGTGTTGTGGTACCATAGCTACAGTTTGAGCCTAAAATGATAAAACTTGACCGAGTTATGGCTAGAAGAGAGCCACCATTGAAAATGACCTTTGACCTTGAAATGACCTTTGACCTTGAGGTGACCTCTACCGGAAGTGAACCTTGACCTCAAAAATGATATTTTGGCCCAAAATTGACGTTTTACCTTGACATGACCTTGACATTTGAAATGACCTTTACCTTGCTATGATCAAACCACATCTACTATAGTATATAAGATATTGAAAATTTAAAACTTTAATTAGCCCACATTTGCATAATTTTGAAAAGCATCACCTCTCACAAAAAGGCGAGCCTTCATCTATAGAGGTATAATTGTGCCAAGTTTGGAGTTTGTACGAGTAATATCTTTCAACTGAAATGTCGGAAAAATTTGCCTGGAAAGAAAGAAAGAAAGAAAGAAAGAAAGAAAGAAAGAAAGAAGAAAGTTAGAAAGAAAGAAAGAAAGAAATAAAGAATTCTTAGAAAAACAATATGTCTGTGTTGGTACACAGACATAATAAAGAACTCGAGGAAAAACAGAAAAGTGTGTGTGGTTGCAAGGGGGGGGGGGTATCATGGGGAGGTCTTTAAAATCTGGGATAGTCGCTCAAGAAAGGGGGCAAGAGTGGCTCTAGACGAGAGGTACATCCATGGATGTTTCAGAGGACACAATGAATAGAGTTGGGGGGGGGGGGAGGATTGTCAAGTTGATGAATAGATAAGAGGTGGAAATTACTTTAGGTCTAGAAATTTTTGCGCTCGAATTATTTTCGCGCTTTTCGTGCTACCACTCAAAGCGCGAAATTAAGATGTGTGAAAGTAAGTTGCATTGTATTTCACTACATTGTGTGGCATAGGATTGCGCGAAAATTCTGTGATTTAAGAAAAAAATTGAGTGCGCGAAATTAAGACACGCGCGAAAAAGTCTAAAACTAGAGTAGTTAAATAGTAAAGGAGGAGGTGTAAGCTTTAAGGGGTGATAGTGGAGGCATTAGGGTAAGATAGCGGGTAAAGGAGCCTGGGTTAGACTGTGGGATCGAGGTTATTGCACTTCGGTGTTGAGCCTCGTTGTCACAGGGGAGTGACTCAATGATGGTATGGTATGGTATTATTGCAAGCATAAGCCAGGCTTACTTGCCTTGAAATTCGAGAGTTGCAAGTAAGTTATGATACCATATGATATACTGAGGTCTTCTATCTGTCGATACTGTCTCTGGCTCTCTCTGTGTCAAGGCCGTCGTGTTTTAATAGATTGATGGTACAGGTAGAATGTATAATGGCACATTAATTGAAATTGATAAAATGTCTCTGAATGTCAACGAGTTCAGCTTCCCCGAAACGTCTGCTCAGTGTGAAATCAAGGGAAATAAAACTGCTCACATGACATTGTCCTTACATCTGATTGGTCTACCACTCCCACCTATATCCTAATCTTATTAAATGTTGTACGTTATTATAATCATAAGTTTATGAAAACCCCCAAAAGACGGAGAAATAAAAGTGTACAAAATGAAATACATATACAGCATATAAATCAAACACATAATGCGACACGAATTACAATTCGCGCGTATTTAATTTCGCGCATTATATTGTGCGGAACAGTCATCGGTGCACATGTGTGCGTAGAATAACCAGAGCATTTTTTCTAGGGTCAACAATGGATTGATGGAGTTAGAAAATGCTTAATGAAGGAGCTTCAGAAGTTCCTTGAGTACCCTGGGAAGACATGTTACAACCTCAAGGAATTTGCTTTCAAAAGTCATCCAGATTGTTACGTGAACAGTCCGCCAGGGTTCTGCAAAATTTGGAGCACGAACAAAGCAGCCCTGTGGAGTGTATTTGAAATTAAAGATTTCATTGATAAAGACGCACAATATGCATGGCAGCAGGTAAGTACGCCCGTGAATCATTTGTTCTCATTTCTTATTTAAATGACTCCTGTTCTCTACACACTGTCAAACATTTATCTTGTGGCTGGGATAATTAATATGGACGTTGTCATCATATACGGGTACTAAAATACAACTAATAATTAAAACAAAAATGGATAGATGGTAAGATAGAAATGCATTCACTTCTTACAACAAAATTAGAAGTTTATAGGGAAGGAAAACAAGTTAATCTACGTTTGGTATTGAATTAGCAATTTCTAGGGTAAAATCCAAGACCAGTAATCCACGGTAGGTCAGGGAATGCCTATTGTTCATGAACAATCAAATCGTCTTCCTCACGGACTACTTTTCCTACCATTGTTCTGCATGCTGCAACAGACGCATGTGCAGAAAGGCTGCCATTGACAACGCTGAAGTCCCCAGGGTTGCTGGGTCGCTATTGGTGGAAAAAATCACTCGTGGCATGCGGTCTTTCGTGATTTTCCTCACCAACAAGAATCGACTGTTAGAAAAAGATATATTCCCAGCCATGTAAATTTCACTGTCTTTTCTATTTTTTGCCTTTCGAAAGGTCTAATATGGCGGCTTAAAGCACACAGAGAAAAACGAGGCAATTGGCTTCTGGAGATCCCGTCTGGGAGAGTCCGTATCCATAAACAATGTTGAAGTCCCCAGAGTCCTTGTTGATTGGAAAAATCACTCATGGCCTACGGTCCCTCGTGATTTTTCTTTTCAACAATGATCCACGGTTAGAGAAAAACAACTTATTCACAGTCATGTAAAAATTACTGTCTTTATATTTTTTTGCCCATCCAAGGGTCTCATAAGGCGGCTTAAAGCACACAGAAAAACTCTGTACCTTTACAATTAAATGATTTCCCCGAAATTCCAAGAAGAAGTAAAAAAAGAATATAAAGATAAAGTATAGTAAGTCGCAGTTCTCACTGACAACTAAAACGTAACAAAATTTAGAAGCGTTCTGTGTTCGTTTATTCTGTTTCTTGTTCAAGAAACCTGCGAGCGTCTGTCTTGAATCAACCCTTTCCTGGTTGGAATGATACTGGGTCAACAGGTTTCCTTGGGACTGGTTTGGGGCAAGGAAAGCTGTTGACCTGGGGCATGCTTTCATAGTAAGCTTTATCTAAAGTTCTTGTGGTGCCATGAGTCTACTTAGTAAGACAAGGATGCTACTTCGCTGGAAGACCCTTGTAGACTAATCTTATTTCAGGAAGAGTGGTTATATATTGGATACAGATAACATAGGTGTGTACAGATACCATGACCAAACGCAGTGGTGTGATATATTCGTCTATTATATTTGGTTGCTTTTGTGCTTAAGATAAATAATGTGTGTCGATAGTGTCTTCATATATTTGCAAATATCACAGTTCTCACCATACATATGTTCTATTGGCGAGAAATATCAGTAAAAATATTGAGGCAGACGACATTACACATCCGGGCCTTTTTGGATGATTTAAGCGGGAAAAGATAAAATTTGTATGAAGGCATATAATACGAAACTTGATGCTGTAATCAAAACAGAGCAGTTGCAGACTTGAGCATTGACAGCTGCAACACAATTAGAATGTTTTCCATTGGCTGGGTAAAGTTACACCCAATTCTATGTTACAATGGCATGTAATTCCTTAAAATTGCAGGTAATATATTTGACATTTGTAATGTAGCCATATTCCCGGGACTACTTTATCCTGTTGCATGGGTCGCTGTGCCACGACACGACGATTTTCAATGTACGAGAATAGATATTTTTGATATTGAATAACAATGTGCGTTTCCCTGCTGTACAGGTTGGCGATGTGGCGAAAAGTTGCATTTCTGCACGTGCCTCATCTTTCAAGCAAGAGCTTGATGCAATGGTGGACCGAGCACGACAATGGTTTGGGTCCAGCAAGATCAAATCAAAATCAGGTAATAGTTGGATCGTGCATGAAATGTAGGTTTGGTTGAAGAGTCATCTATTGCGCACCTATACTCATGGGAACAAAAGAGGGTGCCCCAGTCTACTGGCAACCTCACGCTGGCAATGACCAGTCTCCATCATTATGGCGAGCCGTTTTGATAGTAAGTCCTATTTGGCAATATAACTAAATCATTTGCCGATATAGTTAAATGATGTTGCCATAGCTCCATATCATTTACCGATATCGCCAAATGATTTAGAGATATCGCCAAACTGTTTAGTGATATCCCTAAATGTGTGTGGTTTAGCGATATCTCGAAATGGTTTAGTGATATTGCTGAATGATTTTGGGACATCGCTAAATGATTTAGTGATATTGCTAGATCACTTGGCGATATCGCTAAATAACATATATTTAGTGGTATCAAAAAATCCTTTAGCGATATTGTTAAATGTATTTCCACTTGCTGTCCTATTTTTTGTCCAATATGTTATATTTATGAGGGCCGAGCAAGGGTCACAATAGCTAGAAGTTGAAAAGTTCGACCGGTTTCGTTGTGTTTCACAACTTGTCAGGAACTATGGGCTACCCGACGTTGCGTCTGATATATATGCCGAGGGATAACTTTCTGTTTTTACGTAAAACACATCATCGTGGTCACGTAACACAGAATCTCGGTTCCACCAAGACGTTATTGTCAAGGTGAATTGGATTCAATAAGATTTGAATCACAGCAGGCTTGTAAAATAAAGACTGCCGTAGAAACATTGCTGGGGTCAGCAAGTGTGATTAATCAGACTTCTGGGTCGTGGTACTACTATACCACAAAGCCCTGAACACAGGAGCTTGGGACTGTGTGTAAACACAATGTGGGTGCATGTGTGCAGTTTCCCAATGGGCTGCATAGGTGATGTGCTACCCAAAGCAGAACCTCATGAAGGGATGAACTCTAAACATAGAATTTTAGCATTAGACCGAGCAAGAAAGCTCATCTCCCCATGATGTGGAGACCGAAAGTTTCAATGGAGCGCAATTGGTGCATCCAGTGTCTATCCCTGTCTAGGCACAGTTTTGTCCAATATGGCTTCGAATTCGAAAGGGGTGCGGTAGCTCCATATTCCCAAAGTAATCTGTTGAGAATTGATTGTCTGCTCCAGCATTTTAATGGGTTTATTAACATGTTGCAAAGAAATTGAATGCTGAGTATTGATTTTGTCGGCGAACGTACCAGTTAGGACTGAAGGTAAAAGTGCTGGCTTCCCAGCACAAATCCTTGAACAGGCACAGTACAATCCCCCAGTATGAACCAATTCACTCATCTAGCGATATCGCTAAATCATTTAACAACATCGCTAAATACATCTTACTTGGCGATTTCTATAAATCATAGTGATATTGCTAAATATGTTAATTTTATCTCTGAATCGTTTAGGGATATCACTAAATGATTTAGGGATATTAGTTATTGAGACCATTTAGCGATATCTCCAAATGATTTAGCAATATTGCCGAATGATTTGGCAATATCACTAAATAATTAAGTGATATCCCCATATAGTACTAAATGTAAAAAACGGCTTGCCATACCGCATGTCCATGATATTGCCCCTGTCGAATATGAGGTCATAATTAGCAATTGTATGTGTGTTTGGCTGAATACACAACCTAATACACGAAATGCTTGTGGGCTAGAGGTGTGTATTCTTGTAAGAATCTGTGTTCAAGTTACACTTGATACGTTTACTAGTTTTGCAGGAAAGGTTATCAAATTTACAGGAGTATTTCAACTAGATATAGCCATTCACGACAAGAAATTTTGTGTTTCTAGGTAGAGCGATTTTAAAATTACATACGTGCAAATTACTATGGAAACTAATAGAAATACACATACGTAGGTCGCCTGCCTACAGAGCCCTCTACTGAGAACCCACATAAACCAGTTGATCTGGACCTTACCCATTCCGAAAGCTGCTGGTGACTCGTTTACTCTGGCAATGTGGCTTAATATTGGTCCCTGTGTTGCGAGAGGTCCCTTAACCCCCTAAGCACCCCAATACCAGACACACACCTTACCTTTCTGTCTGTTGTGTCACTCCTGGGACGTTTCGTTTTTGTGTAACTCCTCAGGCATACCCTCACCTATCATGTCCATGTCATATTGCACAAATCCTGACTGTTTTACTGGACAATGTTCCACATCTCAATACCCGAGAGTGGGTTGAGTGTCCCTGCTGAACTATTGACCAGGCCATTGGTCCAGGGTAATAGTTCGGCTGGGACACTCAACTAACGCGAGGGTCTTGGAATTTGAACTGTTGCCCAATGTTATGGTTCTCACCTTCAGAATATTCTAGATCATAGTGGAACTTAACAAAGAATCACAAAGATGAGGTAATTTTAAAGTTTTATAACAATGTATTATCAAACAACAATCAATAAAAATTAGGTAAATGAAACGATACACTTAGCTATGCTGATACTCAATAATTAACAGCCTGCCAGTAAATCCTAATCCCTGGTGAGAGATTCTCCACAGGTACTGTCCCACAGTTCCAAGTCCTATGATAGGTGCCAAGTAGAATGGTCAAATCCCACAAAGGCACAGTTTTCTTCCAATGTGGCACACAAAGGCACGGTGCTGGTCCAAATCCCACAAAGGCACAGTTTTCTTCCACTATGGTACAATTAAACACCAAATATACCAGTCCACTCAAAGGCACTGTCCACAGGTATATCCTTGGCAGAAGCAATGGCTCATAGTCCCCATGGCTTGATGACTCACAGCTCCTGTCAGATCTCAGAATTCTCCTCCCCCAGTCATGAAGGAGCTGCTTTACATATCCATGCTGAGAACTCTGACCAGTATTCTACAGTTTTCTAATTAATCACACCTCATGCTCTGTGATCTTTCCAGACCACATCAAAACTTTCCACTTGTTTACAACTGTGTATGTGTCACTGTCAACTGTCACTGTGTCAGTACTTCAGACCACTCCATTGTTCACTGATCAGCAGCATGTGAGCTCAATGACATAGCAGGCCAACTCAGTGACCTGGCACACACTGACTGAATCCAGTGACCTTTCCGAATAAGAAAAAATAACCATAACACCAGGTAAAACAGTCACTATTTGTTTTATTAAATTTCGGATAAAATAAAACAAGGAAATGGAAAATTGAATTAAAAAAGCAGCATTGATGTTTAGAATTACGCGTTTTAGGAATTGGATGGGTTTCTCCCGGTCTAGTGCTTCAAAGGCCGCCAGACTTGTATTCCTTGAAATTGAGTAGTTGTTCAAAATAGTAACAGCATTCTTAATGACATTTTTGGTTTGCTTTGGATCATGTTTTTCTGTACTATTGGATGTCTGTCCAACAACAGACTCTCCAAATCTTAGAACGGCGAATCTACCGCACCCTTCTGTCGCCGCCATTGCTCTACTTTATAGGGATGTAGTCTGATTTCCACACTAAATACCGCATCATGTAAATACAGGGAATCAGAATGCGGGCAATAGCATTTTAAGCCTCAAAGTCTATTGCCTGGCTCCTTTATCAAAAGTGCAATAGTTCATTTCTGAATGATAAACACGTGGTACCGATCAGCCATCAAATAACAGTAATTTTATCCAAAATTTGATACAGCATATCTTTGTGGAATCCATATTTTCCATACAAAGTATTATTTCGGACAGTATACATCAAACCCGTGGGAGAGGCCTCTTTTTTGCCCAGGAGTGTAGTCAAGGGCTGGTACACGAGGATCTGTTCTTTTGAGTTAAGGGCTTACTTCACGGGTATTCATTCCAAATGAAGTGTGCACTGCTTGACAAGTGATCTCCTACCGCCTTTTGAGAACCATGGGTCCTTATGGCAAAGGGTTATCGGACAGTTGTACCGGGACTAGCAATTGTATTGGGCCTATGTATATATATATACGGATAATAGGCTCCGAAACATGTTCTGAGTAGTTACCCGCTGAAGACCCTTTAATTTATTTGTGCTAATACAGCCTATGTCAAAATTTTACAGAGGAACGTGTGCAATATGGACAATAGTACTTCCATATGGTATGCCTCGCGTCTTATTGGGTATATGTGTAGTATCCTTGCCTCGCACGAAAATGTGGACAGGGTTATGTTTGGAGACAGTCTTTGGAAAAATCTGTTGTCTCCATCACTCTCCCATGGTTGTGCAGTGTGGTTGTGCAACACAAAGGAATGTGCTAACCACATAAGGTCAATACAGCTGCACGTGCTATTTCACGAGTAATACAGCTGCACGTGCTATTTCACGAGTAAAAGTTAAGCCCTCAACTGCAACCACCATTGGGGAGATAGGCTGGTTAGCTATCATACCATCATGGACAGACAAAGAGTGAAATATTTCAATCGTTTAAAGTGTGATCTCAGAGACGAGGTTTTGTGTAAACCGGTTTTCCTGGAAATGGAAAGCAATTTTGTGGGCCATACGGTAGCATCCTGGCCATACTTAAAATGTATGGACAATCTATTTACCGATGTAGGCTTGCATGGGGCTATTTCACAAACAAAAGCACAATTTGTATCATGTGTAAAAGAGATTAAGTATAAGTGTTTTAAATAATGCCTTTTTCAATGAAATAAACACCAAGAGTAGCTTATCAACTAACATGTCAAATGTCACTCCGGAAAAAAGAACTACCTATTTAATGTCAATAATTTTGAAGGAGCCAGGCTTAAATTTAAAGCCCGTGCGAACTGCCTTGGTCTTCAGGTAGATTTGGCCAAATGGGGCCTCTCAGATGATAAGTGCAAACTCTGTAATGGCGAGAAAGAGGATTTATCTCACTTCATGTTCATTTGCCCATTTCTTAATAATATTCGTGCAAAATATATGTATTCGCTGGAGACACAACTAATAGAAAATGATAATGTATCAGCATGGCATTCCTTTATGGCCTCTTCTATTTTCTCAAAGCTATGGATGTTAATGGGAGGGGAATTTGCAGACGATAATGCATTGGATATTTTTGACGACATATGTAAAGGCTACCTGCAAGAGGTGTGGCAGGTGCGAAGGGAACTTTTTCAGCAGGGTTGATGTGCTGGCTACAGCTGTATATATGTATATATTATTGGTAAGAACGCACCATTTCATATAATGTATTCTTTAGTGAAAATTCAGTTCTACACCCTGAGATGAATATTTTATGTTTACCAATGTAATTTTATATTTTATACACATTTTATCACTGGCGATATGTTTTAGCTCAGGACGCACTGCGACTTACCCCGCGTGGTAGTGCCCCCGTTATAAAGGGGGTAGGTTCCAAATAAAAATTCGAATTTGAATTTGAATATGTAATATATAGGTTAGACAGGGACAGGTAAGCTTGTGGAGAGCAAAGAGTTCGGACTGCGGAATAGGGTAATGATTACTAAGAAATGGTTCTGGGCAAAAAGACACAATTATATATATATATATATATATATATATATATATATATATATATATATATATATATATATATATATATATATATATATATATATATATATATATATATATATATAATTGTGTAAATGTTAAATTCCTCAATTCCACAGTTATTCCACAGACTAGAAAACTTAAAATTGCTTCAATTTTCCAAATATGTCTAACTAGTATGAATAAAAATTGTACAGCTTTCTATGATAGTTCATTTGTGCTTCTGTGCATGTAGCACAAACCTGACTTGAAGTCGAGTTGACATTTCTGTCTGTAATACTTTCGTAGATGTTCGACACATTTTTCCCAAGTGTGCTTAATGTCAACATATATCAAAATTTCATAACTTTCATTTTATTTTGATGGGCACTTAGTATAAACTTATGAATTGAAAATGGATGGACACATCTATCAATTTTTGTTGTTGAAGTTATTCAACATTTATGTTTTCTGTGTGTGCCTAATTATACAGATTAAGTTTTTAAGTTTATTTTAGTTTATTTTCATTGGATTGCAAGTTTGAACAGTTATAGCTGGTCACATGGCGTTTTTTGGCGGAAGGACATGTATTACATGCCATTTAGACCAGTTTTGCTTGCTGGCGAGATAGTTTAAATGATTATATTTTCTTTTATAAAAACAAGTTATCGACAGTGACTGTGTGGGTTACGCAGCTTCTGGAGACTGCCGCTTTTATGAGTGTCTGGAGGAACGTTTCCCGTGTGCCAAAGAGGGATATGAACATATCCTGGAGTTCGAATTCCCCAGTTGTCAGAAATTTGATAGATTGAGTCCTTGGATGAGTAGTCAGGTGAGAAAGATCTCGGACCTATATCTAGCTACATGGTAAAAACAATGTCTCTGCTTTAAGGGATAAATAAATGTATACATGTACCTTTAATGTCACAAGTTGGCTGCAACCTTTGCCGTCTTGTTTATTTTGAAGTTTGTCAAGCTGCAGTGGCAACCATTTATGAAAATCAATTATCAAGCTGACTCTTGTTTTTTGTTTTCGAAAACGGGACAGCTTAAAACTTGCCTCAGAGTTCAGAGAAGGACATGCTCTGCGGATTTTACGCACGCTTTCTAAAATAATCTGGACGGTTAAAACGTACTATCAGAGTTTAATAGAATATTACAGAGAAGACGTATATCCTTGTATTTCTACTTTCAGGGAAGGTCGTGGCTGAAAGGAACCCATCGGTGTCTCAGTCAGTCTTTGCTGCCTCTGTATCGCTCAGATTCTTTGTCGTGTAGCGACATCCGGGAACTCATGACAGGTAACAAGGTCAAGTGCATGGTAGACTCCGGTTTCTGCTCTCTCGCTGAGAAAGACGCATTCCCTATTGACAGAGCCATGGATATCAAAAGTTTTCCTTTAATGATGAAACAAGATTTTGAAACGGGCACTGCGAAGTTAAAAACTGTGACTCTAGGACTAGGATATTACAGGGCCCTTCTGGGATTCAGGCGTCAAATTGGAGACGCTCATGCGGAATGCCACAATCAAAATTTGAAATCGAGCAATACATTATATACTGAATATGATAGTGTGAAATACAACACAAAACTGAAGAAGATCAACAAGTAGAACGGATTTTTAACACACGCACCCATGTTTATGCATGTATGCATATATGCACACACACACACACACACACATATATATATATACATATATATATATATATATATATATATATATATATTGTCTTTCTTGATATATTTTGACTTCGTTTGCTGTGCGTATCTTTGATCTGTAGCTTGTATGAACATAAGGAAATAAGTTATACATACGTTTGTGACGATTTTTTTCATCCTAAAAAGTTTTATATTCCATACGGAAAAGCATTATATAACATGGGTTTGTGTGCCTTCGTGATAAGCCGACTGTGTAAACTGATGCTCTAGCTGATCATAAAAAAGCAGAGCTATGATGATCCGTCATCATGTCGGACTGGGCTTTTACTTTGTACACATCAAAAGTGCATCTGTGATAATAAATAAATAAATGAATGAAGAGAAAGACGGTGAGTACTATTTTACATTATTCATTCTTTAGTCACTATATGACAAAACCTATTCAGTCGCTCAAACAAAGGTTTGATACAAGTGTTCAAACTGGGATATTGGCGTCATTCCACACAACGATGTCCGGCAACATACAGCCGTTCCAATAGGCAAATTGAGTGCATTCTGATGTGATTGAAAGGAGGTTGTTGTAAACGAAAATGGTGAGGGTATTGTACATTACTATTGTATTAGCCTCCCTCAACGGGACCATCAGTAAACAAGACCAATCATGGTCAAATTCTAGCGAATTATCAGAAATGAAACACGAGGTTCCTTTTCATTTGTTTCTTTTTATACCTTGGGACTTGGCGCTGACATAATATGTTCATATGGGGAACACTCTTTGACAACGTAGTCCATGCAAATGCTCCTTTGCAGAAATACAGATCTTCCAGAAATAAGGTACCCCCGTGAATTTACTTCCTTTGCGTATTAATATGCCGATCAGAGCAACAGACAACACAGCAACATGTCTGGATCTGATCCTGACCAACATGTCCAACTATGTTCGTAGTAGAATTGTGTCTTCCCAGTGGCATATTGGGACCACTGTCTCATAAGTGCTGACTCCTATTTCCGACGCAAGAAAGTGCCCGTATTCAAAAGAACCCTGTAGGAATATGACAAAGCAAACTTGGATAATTTTAGAGAAAAGCTTCTCGCATGTAACTGGGACGTCTGCTTTGACTCAGGTGACACTGATTCTACATGTGATAATTGGTTTAGCACCTTTCTGTCAGTCTTTGACCCTTTCCCCCTTGAATTAAGACTGAATCAACAGCTTTCCTTGGCATGGGTTGGGCACTAATTGCACTAAGTGCCCAACCCATGCCAAGGAAAGCTGTTGATCTGGGGCATGTGATCTTGATAAGTCTCATGTGCATTTCTCAGTCAAATTGATTTTCATAACTGTTGAAATTAGTTGAAAACACTGAAGCAGACGACGTTTTACCACCAGCCGGTTCTGGCCGGTTTAAGGGGGAAAGGGTTAAAGATTGTATACCATGGATTGTGTCGAGTATCCATGTGTACACCCAACAAAGACGTAACAATCCGGCCAATGATACTTCCTGGTATGCTTCTGCCTTTCGTTCCTCAAAACAAGAAGTAGAGCGTGTACCAAGGCAAAGCTCAAATAAGCGCTGCGACCATATTTCAGACAGATACGCAATAAATACATAGATGATCTCAGACAGACAGCAGAATAAGAACATTCATCACGGACGCCTGGAAGATGCTGTAAATAATACACAACACTTGAAAAGGAATTGGTGGCAAACAGTAAATTTGTTTCTACGCAAAAATTAATCTTCCGACATCACAACATGAAACATTCACTGACAACGACGCCAAAGCTTAAGGTAATGTCCAACCCATTTCAGGGTCTAAAATTCAAGGCCAAATATCTCTGCAATAGTCATGATTTTTAAAGTAAAAATATGCATGTGCTGGGATTCAAAGTTCACGAAGACATTCCTCCACTTATCGAGGATGATAAAATTGTGTCCTGTGTTACAGAAAAATGCGAAATTTTTAATAAATACTTTGCAAGTCAATGTAGAACTGCTTCCGATACTGACGCCTGACCCCTGCCCCAATTTACCTGTCGAACAGACACACACCTAAATTATATTTACTTTGATGAAGAAAATGTTAGGAAAATATTCTCCTCCCTCCGGCTTTTCTCTGCGTCTGGTCCAGTTAATTAGGAAATATTTTACTTAAAAGTAGAGCTGATTCAATATGTAAACCTATCACTAAATAAAATCTTCGATCTCTCTCCGCCTTTCCTATTTCCCTGACTCCTGGAAGAAAGCAAATATATGTCCCGTGCTTAAGAAGGCCAACAAGCAGATTGAAAATAACTATCGCCCTATATCCTTCTCCAAAGTCTTTGAACGGTTGGTCTTCGATGTCGGGTGTGAATACCTATTTAACAACAATCTTCTTACTTCCGAGACCTCTGGGTTCAAGGCGGACGATTCTACAAGAAACCAACTAGTATATAGTGTTTACAATATTTATAATGGACTAGAACATTCTAAAGAAGCTCGTATGGTCTTCCTAGACATTTCTAAGGTTTCTGACAAGATTTGGCATGCTGGTTCTCCTATTTAAACTACGTCAGCAAGGTATCTTTGTTAATATTGTTTCATGGATCGAAAGTTATCTCTCAAATCGATTTCAACAAGTGGTCATTCATGGCCAAGCGTCTTCTTGGTTGCCTATTGAAGCTGGCGTACCCCAGGGATCCATACTGGGTCCCCTTCTTTTTCTGGTGTGTATAAAAGATCTTGTTGACGACCTCTCCTGTGATGTGAGGCTGTTCGCAGATGACATAAGCTTGCTAGAGATTGTCCGAAATCCAACGGAATCTGCTGATCAGTTAAATAGAAATCTTTCACATATCCATAATTGGGGAAAACTGTGGCGTGTCACCTGCAATGCTTTGAAATCTTTTATCCGTTGTCTTCTTTGCCAAAACCATTAAAGCTCACCATCCACCTCTTTATCTTGGTCAGTCAGCTATACCTAAGGCCACCTCTCACACCCATTTAGGCATAACTCTTAGCAGCAACTTATCTTGGCATACTCACATAACCCGCATTATTAATAAAGCCATGCAGCGCATTGCTCTTCTCCGCAGGTTTAAATTCAAACTTTCGCGAAAAAACCCTGGTCAGGCTTCATTTCTTTATGGTTAGACCAATTATGGAATATGGTTGTGTCGTCTTCGATAACTGCGGTCAAGGACTGTCAGATTCTCTCGAACATATTCAGTTTGACGCGGCAAGGATAGGCATTGGTGCCCTAGGGCACACCTCTCTGATGTCTCGGATGGCCTACCCTCGCTAACCGTCGGTAATACTTTAAATTGATATTTTTTTAAAAAAATGATCCATGATCGTACTCCCTCCTATCTACCCAATCTCCTGCCACCTCCAAACTTTGGTCGAACAACACGCCATTTCAGACGCTCGGACCATCCAGAGCAGGACGCTTCGTTCTGGCAACTCTTTCCTCCCTGATACTATCAAACTTTGAAATAACCTACCTACTGATATTAGAGATTCTATCTCGCTCCGAATCTTTAAATTAAAACTCAGGAAAACCTTGCTGGCGGTGGACGATGTCCCTGACTTCTTTTCCGACGGGCATTGTTAATCTAATATCTGCCTCACCCAGCTGCGGCTAGGCTTCTCTAGACTTAACTTTGACCCTTATAAAGTAAGTGTTATTTAAAGTCCTACTTGCCCCTGTTCTTTTGTTTTTTAATCCGTTCCTTAATCATGCAGCATTATGCTCTCTTCTTTTTAAGTCAATGTGACCTACTGGCTCAATTATATAAGTTAAAAGCACTCTCTGTGCTGTCTGTCTTATGATGTTCGACTGTATGCTGACCAAAATTAAGTATATATATTTACTGACTAGAATACTATAATTACCGCTGGTTGCTGTTGTCAAGAGTGAATGGAACTCACGGTGTTATTATGTTCTACTGTATTGTCCCAATCAGTGTTTAATGTATCTTTGACTATTGATATTTGTATATGGTCTCTTTGACTACTGTATTGTATTGTTAACATATTTATTTCGAAAAAAAAACTGGATTGCCCAATAGCCACTGAGTGGCTAATCGAGGGTGTCTCCAGACATATACACATACAGAATGCTATGTACAAGACGCACGGGACAATACAATATTCTGTTTGCAGGTACATTCACACAGATCGTTACAGAAAACAGGGGTAACAATACGCCTGTCATTTGTATATGGGGATGGCAATACTTCAAATGTATATATATATCATTTGGTAACATAGTTGCAAATGTCTTGTGTGTACTGTCTATCTATCTATCTATCTATCTATCTATCTATCTATCTATCTATCTATCTATCTATCTATCTATCTATCTATCTATCTATCTATCTATCTATCTATCTATCTATCTATATATATATATATATATATAGAGAGAGAGAGAGAGAGAGAGAGAGAGAGAGAGATAGTGTGACGTCTTTCCGTGTCTGGAGAACCCATTATATTAGTAGTTATATGTACTATAAGGTATTCCAGTATAAACAAATGGGTTTAACCTAAACTATGTTCTTTGTACATGTACCTTCGGATGCGCTGTATCCGTACCATCCAACTCATTTATATTGATCATAAGATATCACTTACTTCTACAAACCAGCAAGTCGATCCGATATTTCCAGGCTTTTCACTTTGCCGTCTGCCTGTTATAATTCCAATCTTTTGTCACATGATAGAGGTTGAATGTTACATGCCACGTACTACTGTTGTCTCCACAGCCATACTAGTCTGCTTGTCAAGCCTTGTAACCGTGTATCTATAGTGCTATGAGCCGTTTAATAGGCTGTATCTGGTCACGTCCATTGTAATAATTCATACCTGCTGATACTGCGTTTTTACATGCCACTTATTCATATTTATTAATGGGTTGAAAAAGTATGACCCGTGTCTTTTGCATGGATTGCAAGACAGATCGGACCTGTTTTGTATGTGCTATAGTTATGTGTGATTATACCAAATGAGCCAGTTATCAAGCTGTACCAAAGTCATGATCCATGTCAACATCTGGTTCGGAAGAAGGTAAAAAGTACTTTTGCTTGCATCGGCGCACCTACGTAAAGTATCTTCAAGCATTCATGTCACCTGGTTCATACTTTTTACCCAATTATTGGGTAATGCTGTGTTTTACATGCCATTTACATCTAACTGATTGCCCTTTCTCTCTCTCTCTCTCTCTCTCTCTCTCTCTCTCTCTCTCTCTCTCTCTCTCTCTCTCTCTTTCTCCCTCTCTTTCTCTCTATTTTTCACCCCAAGTTCAAATTTTTCATGTATGAACATCCATGTTAAAATGACAATGGTTTTTCTGTTTATCAGCACAGACAAAGTCGATTCTATGCTTGCCACAATTTGTATTTTAAAACTGTATCCTTTTATTTGTATTTGATGTATAAAGAATCATGCATTTATGTAATATGACAACTGCAAGACTGTTTTAGACGAGTGTACAATGACTACAATATCATAGTAGCTGTCATTATTCTCGCCACTCTACATCTCCATACCTCATGTAAACTCAGCAGAATGCCTCACACATTTACAGATGTGATATTCGGTATAACAACAGGTAATATTTGTCAATCTCCGATTTAACTTACATCCAGATTGACAATCATTTTCATATGAATATCATTGCATTTGTGATGATCTTGCTCTCTTCTGTTGCTATGTTTGTACACTTTTTGTTTTCTGCACTCTCTCGTGCTCTTGCTTATGTTACTTTAATTGTTGTTTTGAAGACTATATTCTCCAGCATACAATGTCATATACTTATTGTTTTTTTGTAAACAAGAATCCAATTATTTTCTGTTGTGTCTCACAGTGTTCAGCGACGGACATTCCCCAGTATGATACCCCCTAATGGGCATCTGTTTAAATAAATATAGGGCTGTGGTAGGGTTATTTCACAACAAAGATGAGTTTATGTTCCTGTCCATTTCTCCCCAAGTGTCTACATGTACATGTCACGATCATAGTTTCATCCTCTCTTTTACCTTCCTCATAGTATTTGCTGCAGTATTACTTACCGAATGTCTATGCCATCTGAGACATGTGACGGTTCTCATACTTAAGGTGCTCTCTACGAGTATTCATCCGAACCCTGGTCCAGTTGATAATATTCTTCTCAATAAGTTTTCTGTGTGCCATGCTAACGTACGCAGCTTAAAATCTGATGGTAAAGTCGAAGAAATAAGTATTTTGGTGGAGTCAGAAAAATTGGAAGTCATTTCTTTATCTGAAACATGGCTCGATAATACCTATCCTGATGCTTTATTGGCAATTCAAGGCTTTCAATTCCCGTTACGTAAGGATCGTGAAACTGGTTTAGGGGGAGGGGTTGCCCTGTATGTAGAAGACAATCTACCTGTTAGAATATGTGCAGAGCTGGAAACTCCCAGTAGTGAATGTATGTGGGCTGAAATTACTGTCCCTCCTGGTAAACTGATCCCAGGTGTTTATTATCGTCCACCAGGCCAATCTGCCGAGAGAGACCTATTTCTGGACAATATATCTCACTCCATTTCGTCTGCTATCGAACTTAACCCTAAAATACTCCTATTAACAGGTGATTTTAACGATCGCTGTTTAAGTTGGGATTCTCCCCCAAACTGACAGTGAACTCGGACAGCACCTCTTTGATCTGTTGGCTCAAAATAACCTGCATCAGCTCATATCCGAACCTACTCATGTGTCGGAGTACCTTGTAAACCTACTGGACCTCATGCTAACTGACTCTCCTGTTTATATCCTTAACTCCGGCATACTCCCTTCTATATTCTCTTCTGATCATTCTGTTGTCTTTTGCTCTTTCTTTGTGAATCATTACAAGGATTGCCCCTATAAACACTCTGTCTGGGACTTCAAGCGGGCTGATTTTGTCAACTTAAACAAAGTACTCCACCATGCTCCCTGGGAAACTGGTTTCACAGTTTTTGACTCCACAAGTGACACTGTGTCACACTGGTCAGACCTATTTATTGACACGTGTAAACAGTTTATTTCGTTCTGCGAGGTCACTATTCGACCCAGGGACAAGCCCTGGATCAACTGTAGTATCAAGAGGCTAATAAGGCAGCGCAATCGCGCGTGGAACAGGTATAAATGCCACACACAAAAGCCTCGGCCTCACACACTCCTCACTACTCAAAATATTGAACGCCTGTTCCAGTTATACAAACGGAAACGTAACTTTACAGTCAACGCTATTAAAACCTCCATTCGTCTTTACTTTACCAAACTCCGATCTGAACTAGACTCAAGAGAGATAAACCCTAAAAGGTGGTGGAACCTTAGCAAATCTATTCTCGGTCACAAACTTTATCAAAACATTCCAACTCTTATTGACGGTGGAAGGAATATTTCTCCCGACATAGAGCAGTCTGTGACATTCAACAAGTATTTTGCTGATCAGTGCAAGACTCCGCATGATGACAATCCTTTGCCCTTGCCCGACCTTCCCTTCCGAACTGAGCCCGCCTGTCTATGTTTCAAGTGCAAGTAAATGATGTGGAAAAGATTTTAAAGTCTCTGAAAACTAGTTCTGCTGGTGGTCCTGACGGTATAGGCAACACCCTTCTTAAATACTGTGCCCCTCCAATCTCACGTTCTCTCACTGATCTATTCAATCTCTGCTTATCCAACTCATATTTTCCAGATCCCTGGAAGAGGTCCAACTTATGCCCCGTTTTTAAGAAAAGTAACAAACAGTCAAAGGAAAATTATAGGCCTATTTCACTCCTCTGTAATGTCTCTAAAGTACTCGAGCGTCTAGTTTATAACATTTTCTAAGAGTATCTAACCTGTAACAATTTACTTTCTGCTAAAAACTTTGGCTTTAAGAAAAACGATTCCACTATAAATCAACTTGTTAGCATACTTCATACTATTTACAGTGGCCTAAGTTGGGCCATGAGGCCCGTATGGTTTTCCTGGACATATCCAAGGCCTTTGACAGAGTTTGGCATGCTGGTCTACTTTTTAAACTTAAACAATTGGGCTTTGAAGATCCTGTGTTACTATTTATAGAAAGCTATCTATCAAACCGACTTCAACGTGTTACTATTGGAGGGCAGACCTCACCTTGGCTCCCTATAGAGGCTGGAGTGCCCCAAGGCCCGATCATTGGTCCCCTACTTTTCCTCGTTTACATTAACGACATCACTGTCAACATCACCTGTGACATCCGTTTATTTGCGGATGGTACCAGTATTCTTAAAATTGTACACGAACCAATGGCCACAGTTGAAAGCTTTAATTCTAATCTTATACAAATTCATCGTTGGGGCAAGCTCTGGCGGATGACATTTAATGCCATGAAATCCATCTCAATGACCTCAGCTAAACGACATAAGCCAGATCATCATCCCCTACTTCTTGGAAACACACCGATACCTGAGGCTACTCTACATACACATCTTGGAGTTACGCTCTCAAGTAATTTGTCATGGCACCAGCATATAACACACATTGTTACTAAAGCCAGCCAACGGCTTGCTCTGTTACGCAGACTCAAATATAAACTCTCCCGCCAGACACTCATACGGTTGTATAGTACAATGATTCGTCCTATCCTCGAATATGGGTGTGTCCTGTTTGACAGTTGCACTGAAAACCTGTCACAATATATTGAAGCTGTGCAGTATGAGGCAGCCAGGATCTGCCTTGGCGCAACTAAATACACTCCACGTGTCTTTACTTTTTGAAGAGCTTGAATGGCAAACTCTTGCAAATCGTAGGAAATACTTTAAACTTATTCTTTTCTTTAAAATGTACAATAGGTTGACTGCACAATACCTACATAATCTCGTTTCTCGTGACGTTGCATTCACTACTGGGCGTCTATTGAGAAATCGTACTGAATTACGCCAAATTAGGTTCACCACCAATCGCTTCGGCGATTCATTTCTCCTGTCTGCTATCAAATTATGGAATAACCTCCCAGTTGATGCTCATCACACCGATTCCCTGCCGCAGTTTAAATCAAAATTAAATCTATTACTTTTAAATGTTGACAAGAAGCCCACATACTTCAAACATGGAAGTCGTTTCCTAAACATATGCCACACGCAGCTACGTCTTAACCTCTCTGTTTTAAATCCCCATCTATATCATGTCAATATCCTTCCAGCCTCAACGTGTGCATGCTCTCATCCTACTGAAGATACGAAACATTACCTCTTGTTCTGCCCCAAGTTCACTGTGCAAAGCGTCCGTCTACTGAACACTGTGTGTCACTTTCTTGCCCCAGGTGTAAATCTGACTCTAATAAACTACTCAAACTTATAACTCCACTTATTTACTTGCACATAATTAAATAATGAACAAATATTTTGGAATTTCAGTATCATATATTTTATCTTCATACTCTTGGTACAGCGTTAACAGAAAAAACGACCATCTTAAGGAGTCCATGCTTCACTGCACATGACTGGGTTTAAGTGAAAGTCAAAATTTGAAGTTCGCAACATTAGATTCAATGAAATCTGAAGTGGGTAATCAAGTTTTTTGTTTATCACAGAAGACTTGTCTCAATGATTTGATCATCAACGCATCACAGTATGCTTGTTGAACCATGGTAAAGTCAATATTCTGTGTAACCACCTCGATTGCTATGGCACTGCTGGCACCTTCTCCTCATGCTGTATACAAGCTTACGAAGGTAAGCCTGAGGCAAAATGTCCCATTCCTGCTGAACTAAATGGCGCAGATCATCAATAGTTGAAGCAGCGTTCATCTGAGGGTATACCTTCTGCTTCAGCTGAGTCCAGACATGTTCTATCAGATTCAGATCCGGGGAACAGGCTGGCCACTCCATCACCTCAACACCCTCATTAGCAAGGAAGCCCAGGACATCACGGGACACATGTGGTCTGGCGTTGTCTTGCATTAGCACGAACTCGTCCCCGATGGCACCAGCATACTGGTGTTCCCCGGATCTGAATCCGATAGAGCATGTCTGGAGTAAGCTGAAGCATGTGGAATTGACAGTATTCCGAATGAATTTCTGAAACATGGTGGGGATATGCTTACGAAGTCATCGGTGGAATTGTTTAATTACTACAAATTATTGGAAAGTTCCCCGGATCAGTGGTACCAAGGGTTTTTAAAGCCACTACATAAAGAAAGTAGCAGAGAATGTTTGGGTAATTACAGAGGGATTACAATAACGTCCAATGTTTACAAACTTTTTACGTCCATAATCGAAACATAATTTATGTAGCATTTAGAGGAAAATGCTATTTTGGGTGAACTGCATGGGGCGTACCGCCAAGGTCGCTGACTGAAAGACCAATTTTTCACTTGAAAGGTACTTTGCTGTTTACAAAAACAAAAAGCATGGTTTGCCTATTTAGACATGTCGAAAGCCTTCGCCTACGCTTTTTCTCACTGGTAATATCTGATTTAGCAGACGTGTTATACATTTATAACCTGGGTATATCGTTTGAAAATGATAAAATTCCTTGCCGTTTATATGCAGATCATGTCTGTCTTTTAAGTGAATGCGAAGATAGCCTACAAAAAAAGCTAAATGTAGCCGATGCATTTGTTTCCAAGTGGAACATGTCTTTCAATAAAGAGAAATCTAAAGTGATGGTAATAGGTAAGCGGGTAAACTATGAAAAGAAATGGAAATTAGGAAATACGCACATTAAAGAATGCACTACTTATAAATATTTGTGTATAATTTTCTCACAATCTCTATCTGACTACCTCATATAAAGACACATCTGACTTCCAAAACAGAACGACTAAGAGGCTATATGTGTAGCATTCTTTCTTCTCATGCTGATATAAACAGAGTAAAATTTGGCGACAGTATTTGGAAAAATATTATTTTGCTATCGATATCACACAGATGTTCAGTTTGGGTAAACAACTGTAAAGAGAGTTTATCAATTCCCAAATCAATTCAAAATTCAGTAGCAAGAGCAATCATGAAAGTTACAAGTACGCCGGTTATGATGGCAGTTTTAGGCCAGCTTGGTTGGCTCCCAATTGAGCTTATTTTGGACCGCTTCGGGATCAACTTTTTTCACAGAATGAAGTACAACTTACCAGATACACCCTTATGTAAGCAGATATTCCTGGTGCTTCTGGGCAAGTACTCTGAGGGTTCATGGTCAGTTTGGCCTTATTTTTCAGATATAAGTACTGTCTTCAAGAATGTTGGTCTAGACAGTGCCTTTAAATGTGAGAGGCATACATGCCTAGAACCTTTCATGAAACTAAATTTACAAAGCTACGCTCTTTCGTTTTTTTCAGGATATAGATGAAAAGTCGTCTCTGTGTTGGTTGGTAACGTACAATGAAAAGATCCACTTTTGGTGAAAAATATATGTCACATTTAAACAATTTCCAAGGCACAAGACTCAAGTTTAAAGCCCGTCTAGGTTGCTTTGGGCTAAAGGGAGACCTCAAAAGATGGAATGGTTCAGATATAAGATGCGACTTGTGTAATGAGGCTGCTGAGGATCTGGTCCGTTTATTGTTCCTCTGCCCCTGTCTTAATTCCATCAGAATGATATACTACAACCAATTATAACAAATTTTAAGGTCTAAAGGTGCTGACGACGTGTGGTTTAAATTCAAAAGTGCATCCTCTTTTACAAAACTATATATATTTTTAGACTAACATGCTTATGACTTTGGCGAGATTCCATCGAATATTTTTTTTGCAAAATTTCAAAAAGTATTTGGTTGAACCGTGGGGATATAGGCGTGAGTCTCGGGAAGACCACCCGGAACTGACCTGAGCATCTTTTTATTTCAACCAGTTTTATATTTTGTGGATGTAATATGGATCTGCTGATTTTCATACTATATCAAGGATAGGTACTACCGGGGTCCCTCATAAGGCGCGAGGGGGGGGGGGGGGGGAATCGAGGGCTCGATGGTTCGGAGCTCTCGTGTCGGCCCATCCCGCCGGGAGAGACCAAGCCTAACACTATGCTCGGTTATTCGCATTACAGCTATGATGATGATGATGATGATGATGATGATGATGATGATGATGATGATGATGATGATGATGATGATGATGATGATGATAGTTTATTGGACCTCCACTTCGGGAAAAGTAAAAGATATAAATACATCAAGATAAAAGTACATGCACATCAGGATAAAAAGAACTGTTAAATTATACACTGTACTGGTCAGGTGAATTCAAACATGTTTATTATCTTATTGTACCCCTACAGTTAGCCAGTTACCAGTATATTAAAAATGAGACTGATATGTAATCAGTCCACCACCACCCGGATGACTGAGCAGATATGTATCATATAAAAAGCACATCAATGACCCCCATCGATTAAACCCATAAAAATGCCTTTACCAGCATAGCGGCAAGAATATGCTCGTTTTCCCAGGGACGGTTGAAATTTTCATGAAGGATGAGATATCTAAGATAGTCAACAACTCCATCACGTCGACTTTCAAACGAAGGGCAGGTGATACCATGGACAGAACGTTGATTAAAAAACACGTCAGTAGGGGACACGCCTTGGCAGTGCACTCTGTCGATCATAGTGTTGGCGACAAGTCCCGCGGTGCCTTGAGTCATATACCTGGCGAGAAAGTGACAGCAGAGCCTCCTTGAAAACCTATGTACATGTTAATTATTCCTTTTTTACTTTTTCTCTCACTCACCAATCTAGCGTCCTGACCATTGTCAGGAGGAAGATCGTACTCCCGTACTGGTGTGATTGAGATGTGATACAATGATTGTGGACACTTCGTTTTCTTTCCTATATGCTTTCTCATCTTTGAATTGTCTTATTCTGTAAAGAAATGTGTACTCCGAGTACGAAATAAATAAATAAATAAATATATATATGTATGTATATATATATATATATATATATATATATATATATATATATATATATATATATATATATATATATATATATATAAGTAAATAAATATATATATTATATATATAAGTAAATAAATATATATATATACATTTTCTTTCATTTTAATTGCCACATGCTTTTAGTAAGATTGTTTTATGTAGGTGAATGTGCATATATATGTTTCAAAATTACTCGCATGGCTGACGCACCGCAGGTTCTATCCCGCCTGGGGTGGCCACCGTTGTAAAGGGGTAGATTCAGAGAATGAAAATTACTATTAAGCTTTTTAAACTTAAAAAATCGGCGTTTTTTAATGCGTTCGCTCTCTCGCGAGAGACGGTAGGCGGTAAAAGTTGCCGCTCGGCTCGTTTTTGATGTTAGTAAAAAATAGACTCTTAATTTTTGTGGACCAGTAACTTTCAAATGGATTAAAATAAAAAAAATACGATTTGCACAAGACAATAACGTTCAGCTAAGTTTTTGTTTGAAAAAGATTGATAAGAGTGATAAGTTCTCGAGTAATATCGCTTCAAAGTTGAGCTTGTTGCCACCATCAGCATTCCAAATAATCCGCCTTCAAATGGCAAGGTAGGCCTTTGAGCACGGACAAACAGCCATAGAATAAGTTAAGAGCAACCGACCACGATAATGTCTTTAATGATCGAGAGTTCCTTGTGTGTTTGTTTACACTCTAAACTGTCAAAAGTTTGCACAGAGCCGATGTCATATAAACTTTATTGACTGTGCCATAAAAAAACAGAATATATGGCATTTTGTCACATACACGTATAAAGAGAATACAAATACAGCAAAGTACACACAAATACAAAATGATACATAGCACAACAGTTACAAAATCATAGAAGAAGAAAAAAAGCAACAACACAATTATACATCATAACATGTATACATGAAATTTCGACATAGACATACCAGATATATGATAATCATGATAATGCCGGGTGGGAGGAGAAATATCACAAGGAGTTTCCTGTAATTTCTATACAAGATTTTAAAAAGGGTTCTAATTTCGAGATTAATTCTGTGTCTTTTGATTTCATAATAAATTTGAGTTTCTCAAAGTCTGAATATTTATCAAAATCAACGAAAAAATCTTGTAATGAGTGTAATAAGTCTGAATATTTATCAAAATCAACGAAAAAATCTTGTAATGAGTGTAATAGAATTGACCTGGGTGAGCAGAATAATTGACAATTATTAAGAAGTGAATTTCGTCCTCGAGAGTATTACATACGTTGCAGATTCTTTCTTCCAAAGGTAATTTTGTAGGTCTTTTATTTCTTCCCTTTTCAATTGCTAAATTTCGGGCACTTATACGCAACTTTGTAACATTTTTACTACTATGGGCGCCCATAGTAGTATTTTTCCTAACCTCAAAGTCCTTTATGGTTTGTAATAGTTGTCAAATTTAAATTCATCTTTAAATAGGAAATAAGTTCTTAATTTTTTATCTTGTGTATCGTTAATGTTCATTTCAGAATTCCATTGGCTACGAAACTTATCACTAAGTCGTTTTCTAATTTTGCTATCTGGAAAATAGTTATTTTTGTTTCCACAATTATCCCAAAGAAGTAAATTTATAGAATATAGGGTGTCCTTAATAGTCTGTAACCAAGTGCTCTTACCCTCCGAGAGAAGTACAACATTGCAAAGGTATGAATCATACAATAGACTATCCTGTGGATGACTACTAAATCTAACATCAAAAGTGAATTTTAACATGATGATGATGATGATAATAATGTGGCTCTCTTCTTTTTGTGCCGCGGTCCTTTGTGACACAGGCAGCCTGGGAAAAAAGTAGATGAGGCGGAGGAAACCATGGTAATCCTCATCACCTCGCGCTTTCATGTTTTCTAGGACCAGAGCCGAGGCAAAGGTTCCACCACCCACTTTCTCACAGCTGTGGTGGCCTCTGGTCCTGCATATATCCCCCTACACTCATCGCTTGTACTTCAAACAAAAAGAAAGTAACATTTTCCCTCAGTTTAGTTTAGCTTCAACGTATCTATTTGTACTGGATTGCCCAATAGTACAAAGCATTGTCTAATCTAAGGGTTCTCCAGACACGGAGACGCACAATAATATATACAAGACTCGCAGGACAATACAAATCATGATAATATGACTATGAGATGACTGTGCATGATATAAATTCGACTATGGATATTATAGACTTGGAATTGTGATACAACAATTGAACAATATGTGAACACAGAAGCATGCAAACAAACTTACGCACATGTTTACAAACCCATATGCAATGACTATAGGTGGTGACTGAAAGGGAGATACTGGCCCGACCATTACCCGCCCGCATTCACGGCATTCCACGGCATGGCCCGCCGAGGGATGCACGAAGGCATATCGCTGGGCACGGCCGAAGCATTATAGCGGCATACGCACGCTGCCACCGTAGAGCCACCATTGCACCCAGCAGCTCGGGTGTTCCTTCCCTGCCTGGCAAATGTCAACCACTGTGGTCCTATGGGAGCACAAGGCATTTCTTCAACATTAAAATAAAATAGAAGTACAGGCTCATGTATGTAAATGAGACACTGTGGATACCATGCTTGGAAGACAAAGTTTCTATGATTGAACGGGTTCTCTAAGACCAGCGATGCACAATTTCTAATAAGCAATAATATGTCAAATGAGGATACACAGTTACGAGATGAACCGTCTCGTTTCAACGATAAAATTTTGCCCTGCTCCAAAGATTTTTTGGTTACAATCATTTGAAATAGCCTTCCTACCAAATAAAAGTATGTTAGCTAACCTATCACTTGCTTCATGTGTGATTACATTTGGACAGACCCCAGGGGCTAACAATGGAACAATGAGATTCAGAAGTCTCTGTCTTTCCTGGATATATTTGGGACAGTGGAGGCAAAAGCGTTCCAAACCGTCATTTGGATGGGAGCAGATACATGTAGGTCACTGTATAATATTTACATTCGGAGTTTTTGTTAGCATTGAAAGAATGGGGACAAATTTTGTTTTCATCAGTCGATGGTAACATCATGTACAGCACGACACGTGCCAGTTCCTACTTTACTACGTAACAAGCGGCTGGCAACACCCATAGCTCCTCTCACTGAGAAACAAAAGGTCCTTCGCAGTGGCTATCAAACGTTTTACGCACAAATATTCATGACAAATTTAGTTCTAGTATTAATGTTATGTTAAATATAAATATAAAAAATGAAGTCTGTCTCTGTTGTTGTCATTGACGTGTAACAGCGCGGTTGTTGGTAGGTATTTTTCATGACGTCGCGATCAACAGAGACAGACTTCATTTTTATAATATTACCTTTGTGAAGATCAAAATTTAGCTCAGAGACACCAAGTCGCAGCTGCGAATTACAAATACTAGCAAATCTCAGACCATGAGAATAGAAATTCGGTACGTGGTCAACAGCAAGCAAGTTGGCTTTGAGCTTAGATTTGAAGATCTGGAGGGGGATAGAACTTCTGATATCACTTGGGAGGTTATTACACAGTCGTATGGCATCAGGGAGGAAAGAATTTTCAAGGCGTTGTGTTCGGCATTTGATTGGGCGTAGACTGCTAGGGGACCCATGTCGGAGCCTTGGACTGTCAAGTGCAGGAGCATGAGGTACAAGATCGGATAGGTACCTCGGAGTTAAGTTATGAAACATTTTGCAGAAGAGAAGTTATTTAAAGTATTTCCGTCTGTCAGCAAGGAATGGCCAACCAAGTTCACTTAAGAGTTTTGTATGTGACGCGTATCTTAATGCCCCAGCATATATCTTAGCTGCTTCATACTGGATCGACTCAATAAGGTCACACAGACCTTGCCCACAATTATGAAAGATGACATAGCCGTATTCAATAATTGGCCTCACCATTGAAAAGTATAGTCTTTCCAGAGCTTTTTCGGGATAGCTTAAATTTGAATCTTCGTAGGAGTCCAATTCGTTGACTGGGTTTATTTGTAATACGTGTGACGTTAACACACCAGGAGAGATTGCTGGATAACGTAATGCTGAGATGTGTATGGGTGTCTTCCTCTGGTATGGCAGTACCGCCAAGAAAGACAGGAGGATGTTGTGGTTTGTTGGTCTTAGCAGAGAAAATGACTGATATGGATTTTACTGCATTGAAAATCATTCGCCATAATTTACCCCAGTGGTGATTAGAAGAGAGATTTTGGTTCAAGTGGCTTGCTGAGTCTCCCGAGTTTTGGACTATTTTCAATATACTAGTATCGTCAGCGAAAATACGGACATCACAGGTCAGATCATCCACAATGTCATATGTGTAAACAAGAAATAATAACGGACCTAATATGGACCCTTGGGGCCTGAACCGGAAGCCATGAAGAAGTTTGTTCATGGATGATTATGCCCTGAAAGCAGTTAGAGAGATAGCTGTCTCTCTACCTAGTGATCCCTTGAGATCAGCCAAGTTGTTGCAGCTTGTAAAGGAGACCAACCTGCCGTACCTTATCAAAGGCCTTAGAGATGTCTCAGAACAACATTCTGGCCGCCTTGGAATTTTCGAGTCCATTGTAGATGTTATGGAAAATACTAACTAGTTGGTTGATCGTTGAGTCATTTGCTTTAAAGCCAGAGTTTTTGTCAGTGAGTAAATTGTTACCTGGCAGGAATTCATACAGGAAATTGAAATCCAGTCGTTCAAATACTTTTGAAACATTGCAGATCAGTGAAATGGGACGGTAGTTACTTTTGATTTGTTTATACGACTTTTTAAACACGGGACAAATGTCCCAGTGCTTCCAGGAATCAGGGAATTTGGACACACGAAGGGACATATTGAAAATTTTCACCAGTGCCTTGCTGATGGAATTGCAGTATTTTTAAGGAGATAATTTCTTATATTTTCAGGACCTGAAGCAGATGTTAGTCTCAATGAGGATAAACCTTCCTAATGCTTTCTTCATTGATCGTGAATTCACCCATGTGTGCATCCGTGTGATACATTAGATCGGGCAAGAAAGAGACATCATTGTCGGTGTGAGTAACACACTGGCTAGCAAAGTATGAATTAAATACTTCGCGCTTTTCATTTATACTAGAAATAATCTTCCCATCTTTTTCAGTTATACTAGAAATAATCTTCCCATCTTCAAAGATGGGGGGGGGGGGGGTCCTCATGAATTTTGCATCCGAGTATAGATTTGGACAAGTTCCACCATTGTTTGGATTTTATATTTTTCTCATCCAGTTGTTTACGTAATTTTGAAAAGTAGGTGTAAATCGAACCTTTTAGGGAATTGACAACTTTGATGCATTTCTTTTTATAAAACTGGTAAAACTTATCTATCTTAACGTGAGCATCTACATTGAAATGGTGGGGCATTTTAGATAGCCTCTTGAACATCTTCCAGGCTCGGTTGTGCTGGCGCATTAGTTTTTTTAATGTCTGTTGTTACCCAAGGTTTGTCCTTGGGCCTAATGGTGACTTCTTTATATGGGATAAATTGCTTTGCTGTCGTTAAGAATAGGTCAGTCCAATAACAGACCATGTCTTCGATGGATTCAACCACATCGAAGGCAATGTCCAAGGGAGCAGAGCGTAAAGTGGTATTAAGGCCTTGAAAATCAGCTTTTTTAAAGTTCCATACGCCTCTCGTGAAAGAGTGGTCTTTTTGGTATCAGAGTGAGAGAGATACGAATAGGTCTGAGTGATCAGAATTTGAGACAGGAGCCATGACACTGCTGTCCAAAATAAGCCCAGGTGAGTCAGTGATTAGAAGATCCAACAGATTTGTTGAATGCCCATTTGTTCTGGTTGGTTCATCTGTCAGATGGAAAAGACTGAGCTGTGCTACTATATTGTAAAGAGACATACCAAGCTCGATATCAGAGTGAGTGGAGTTCCATTCAACACATCTATCGTTGAAGTCCCAGTTAAGTATCAGTAAATGAGGGTTACTTTCTATAGCGGTAGAAACGGAATTATGTAGATTCAAGGAAAGCATTACGGATATCTGCGGGTTGGCCGGATGGTCGGTAGTAGTTCCCGATCAGAACTGCCCGCGTCTGATTGATATCTCCAACCATGTGCATTTGCAGTTTTGGTCCTCTACATCAGATCGCCTGACGCATGGTAGGCATGAATGTACATAAGTTAAAAGGCCACCTCCTCTACCCTTCGAGCGATCTCTTCTAAATGGAGCTTGAAAATTGTCGATATGTAGGAGTTGGTTTGGGTAGCTTGCATCAAGCCAGGTTTCGGAGACAGTTATTACATTAAATCCTTCAGACTGTGTGAATGGTTGAATTTCATCAAGTTTGCCATCACTTTTGATGCTGCGAACATTGCAATGACATACCTTAAGTTGATTGACAGAAAGAGTACTGTCATTAGGTCCTGGGTTGGAATGCACATCAATGGATTAGTCAAAGTGTTTACATAGTACTTTAATAATATATGGTGATCACACAAATCCACTGAAAAGAATGTTTACAAATACTATTACTAACATGCCATAGGAAGCGGTGATCTGATTTCTTATTGATGGACAAGTGACATGAATAACTCGTGTAATACCTGAAATAAGAATAGATATGAGGAGGCCAATGGCCGCTCTATGTGATTCAGTGCTGCATCCCTTTATGATTAGAATAGATGAATGATCGACCCTGCATAAAGCCTTTGAAATACCTTAAAAACATCACCAGGATCACTGTGACCTTCCTAGAAATTGTTGTCACGAGCCTAACAAGCACTAGTAGCCTGTACTGTACATGGCATCAGAGCATCTCAATGTATTTCAGTCTTTTAGCGAGCATCATATTTTTAAACATAGTCATAACATGAAACAGAAAAACATGTAACAAAGTAATTATAATTGAAACAAAATATACACAAGGATGAAGAGACGATGAAAAAAAACTTGTAGAATTGATTTGATTTGACAGTGGATGGATAACCTGGAATAATAAAGACACGAACCAAAAGTACCGCAGCAAATGAAAAGGGCAGCACACGTCACTCCTTGCAGGTGTAACATTATGAGGTACGGTAAGCTTTGTCGCAGAGCGCATCTGGTTTTGTGTGTTCAGCACAACACCATACAAGGCGCTGAGACTCATTTATTCATAAACAGTGATTGGGAGTAGCACAGTGGTCCGGATGCACCGCTGCCCCCTTCTGGTGACCCCCACCCCCTTATCTGGTTGAATGCGTATTTGCATTAATTTTGTATAGGTACAGTGATAGAAAGCTACCTTGCTTACAAGTCGGTTAACCAGTCATGTTGATATTTGGACTTGTTCACTTGTGTCGTGGACCTTCGATAACAGGGTCTTGCTTTGGGTTTTTCAGGGATGGCAAATTTAACAAAAAGTAAGGACAAAAAGCTATGTCCATTTTGCATCATACATGTTGCATGGTTACGAGTAACATGGTATATAGAAGTTTATAGGTAGACATCAAGATCCTGCTTGTCAAAAATTTGAACTACTCGACTGCCTCTCGATTGTGGTCCTGACCCACCCCATGGGTTGTTCCCACATATATCTAGACGGCCGTCTCAGGACCAGCAAGAGTGTATAGCGTTACGCTTCCTTAGTCCACGGGCCACATACATAATGCGCAATCGCTTCTTGGTTAGGTCTTCTGAGACCAATGGGTCATTACTGTTTTTTTCTGGCCATGACGAACTTTTGTCTTTCCCGGTACCTGACGAATCTCACAAGGATGGCTGTGGATCCAGGCTTCCCTTCTACTTTTTTGCCAATTCTATGTGATCGGCTAATGTCCTCGAGTTATAGATTTGTGCATACTTTTCCTGCGTGATTTACAATGAGTTCATCCGTATTCTCATTTTCCCTTTCAGGTTCCTTAGCCCACACACGTAGGCAATTCATTCCGCTATACTGCTCGGCCTCATCACGCCCTATTTTAAGATATTTCACTCTTTTTTTCCAGCATTTCATACTGCTCATTTGAGAGTTTTAGCTTGGTCTCCAAATCTTCAACATGCTCAGCATACTTTTTCTCAACATCTTCAATCTTTTTGTTCTGAGCACTCACCTCCATGCTGATAAATTTGCTGATAATCCTCTTGAAACCATGCTTCAATTCTGGGACTAGTCACTTTTTCGAAAAAATCACCAACACTCTTATGAATACTCTCATCAACATCCCCACATCGGGATTTGGCTGGCGGGGTTTGATCCGTGGGTGATGACAAAGGACGTATAATTCTTGTACCAGTTTGCGATTCAAGGTTCCCACTAGGAGTAGATAGGATATTGCTGTTTTCGTTATCACTACAGGGGCTCACGGTATTGCTACCAATGTGTGTTGCACCGATCTGACCTCCACCTTGCTGCTTGTCCATTCTTTTTATGTGTATATACTAAGGTCTTCATTATGTCCTTTGTCTGGCGGGTATTTTCAAATTCAGTTACAGACTTCCGAAAGAAAGGAAAAACCTCGTCTACTGCCAGGCCCGGCACTCCAAAACTGATGCTTCCAGGATCACTAGTACATTGTAGTGTAAAACTTAAAACTTTACATGGAAGTTGGTAAAAAGCTTGATTTTCTGACTAGTACTACCAATATGGTCAACAGCTGCTGTGAATTCACCAGCCACATGTCACACACCCTATCCACGCCTCTAAGGCTCAGGTATTACCCATGGAAGCCCTTATAAGGGCTACCACCATCACCTTTCCTCCCTGTATCTGAAATTTTAATTTACCCTGTTGCTGTCTAACTCTATTATTTCATTTTTTTTTCTCCCGTTATCGTACCATGTAGTTCTGTTCACTTTAGCACCTTTCTTGCCTCTCAGAAAACTACCCTTCAAACCTAAAATCCATTCTACACGTAGTTCTTCCTCTAAACACCAAACCTCTTCTAAGCCCTTGTTATCAAAGTCTTCCCTGAGCCACTTTCTGAAAAAAAAACTTCTGTCATCTCTCTATATGCATCACACCACAACAGCCAGTGATCCACTGTCTCACCTGCCTCTTGTCTACATACCTTACATTTTCCTTTAATACCTGTTGTCCACTTCTGTTTTCTATTTTCTAGATTAATCACTCCTGTCCTACTTTGAAAAAGAAGACTGGATCCCTTCCGTCCATCCCAACACACACTTTTCTTTGGCTTTTATAATACCTTGTACGGTTTTAATGCACTCTTTTCCCGGACTCCTCTTTTTCAATCCTCTTTCCAGCCCACTGTAACAGTCTAACCCCTATATACACGTTCCAATCATCAACCTCATCGTTTGCACGTGAGATGCTGCTAGCTTAATCACGATTTATTTACAAAACGTGTTAAAGACTCTCCTATGTGTGCCTGTTTCATGGTAATGAAGACGTGTTTCGTTTCTTCTGCCAATGCAACTTATATATCGTTCATCGAAATTTGTTACATAGCAAAATCATTTGCTTCACACCATTCAAGATCCATACAATATTATTTAGCTCAAAAACATCTACTTTCGAACAGAAGAAAATTCATTTCGAAGCCGTCCACAATTATATTGAGCCACAGATAGACATGGAGCATTTACTTCAGTGTCAACGTATAGTATTTGTATTTACATGTAATGGGGGAGAGCTACCTAATTCAATTTAATCTGTATAAAATACACACAATGCACTGGTAAACGCACTTCAGCTTCTTAAATAACTATCTTTGTAGCGTCGAGTGACATTTGCCTTACTGTGTGCAGAGCATTTGAACACTCCCTGTCCTCGTAATGTGATTTATTCCTGCATAAAGTACTTTGTCTTCCATTGTGAATTTTATACCTTTTGCTATTTCATGTACAAGAGGAATAATGTAGGGCAGCCCCAATTTTATATAAAGCATAAAAGTATATTGGTTTATGTATAAACGTTGTCCAATATTGTTCCAAATGTCATCAGGATGTCAAATGATGACTTGCCAAATATTAACAAAAATTAAAAACTGAAAAGGAGTTTAATTTGTTTTTTTTTTTGTTTTTTGTTTTGTTTTTTTTCAAATCGGCATTGGAAGATAAACGTTGATGTTTTGGTAACTCTTCAATCTCTTTGCTGTAATTGTTGGCTTTGGTGTGAGTAATGGTTTTATGAACTATTTGATAAATACTTCATAGGCTACATTCTGCTGTGGATTGTGTTTTCCGACTCATAGTTATGATGCAGGTAGAGTGTGTTTATAATATTCCTGATTCATTAGTGGCAGGCACCCGTCATCTCTGTCATGTCGTGTATGGCAGATGTTTTTAGGAAAAAAAACCCGAGTTATTTCTTCAAACGGCCATATGACCTTGACCTTCAGACCTGAAAGGTGAGTTATAGTTGTGTGTTTATGTGGCCAGAGTCCAGCTTTCTACATAGCTCAAAGTCATCACTTTTTGAGTTAAGAGAAAAAACATGTTTTCATTTTGTCGACATGGCGTCTTGCCCGGAGAAAAGTTGGTCAAGCTCACGGATCAAATGGTGGGTCCAAAACTTCAGTGTAACTCACACCCTGTCAAAATACAATATCTAAGCAGTCTTTGAATTTTTTTTTTAGATTCCGCGACATTCACCTCTGACCTTACATGCAAGCTTTGACAAAATGTGCTGATGGAATCAGGCTTTCCATATATATATATATATATATATATATATATATATATATATATATATATATATATATATATATATGTCTGTGTGTGTGTGTGTGTGTGTGTGTGTGCGTGTTTGTGTGTGTGGTTGGACCGGATTGTGTGATGAATTTTAGAGTTATGTAAAAGACAAACAAAACAAACAAACAAGCAAAAATCGAACAAAGTGACAGTAAAGGCCATGGAAATATTACGATAGCCAGATCAGGCCCCCTTGACCGGTGGCCTTTCGAGCTCATTATATAATTTGGTTTAAACGTTTTTTGCGACAAAGTACAATTAGGAAACAGGACAGAGCTCCATAATAATCCCCCTGGTGACAGAAAATTAAGACGTTGTACAACAATTATGACAATGTTCAAATAAGAGGTATAAACAACACACGGCATAATAGAAAGAATGGTATTACCACAATGGATTTGGACCGGGACAATAAACCACAGACAGTAAAAGAGTCTGCAGGTAATTTTTGAAACTGTAATTTTCTCATTATTGTGTAGAATTTCCAACAGACAGATATTTTGGGTCATACTATGCGTAGTATAACAAGAATAGTCATATACTGCTTGGGATAATGCCCCGAGTCTGCCTATGTAGCTAATATGTTCTTGAATGGTCAACGACCTCGAATTTGTTTGATTTTGAGTAAAGGTACAGTATTTAGAACCATAAAGTATCAATTGTAATCGACGCTAAGGTAATAACTGCACAGTGTAATTTATCTCAGTGCAATCTGTATCTGGAACATTCACATAAATAGTGAAAGGTATCTTCGTTAACAGTGTCAGAGGAACACTCGGGTAATTAATCCTTCCTTTATAAAAAATAGTCGTGTAAATCACTGTATTGCATTCTTGATCGGACGTGATTTATGGCTAATTGTCGATCACCTATATAATATAATCCTACTTGTTTGGTTTACCAACATTATTAATACGGTTAAGCTCGTTTTTAAATTCATCAACACAATCACCATTACGAGTAGTCCGAGTTAGTTCGTTCCATAATCTAATCATGGGATGGAAAGAATGAACTATTAAATTAATTTGTACGTGCGCGAATATTAGAAAGATAGTGGCCCGATAATTTACCTTTCTTTCTTTTTATGACAATCGTTCATGGCCTGCTTCTTCATAAATCAAAGTGCAGCTAGAACATCTTGTCGCTCCTGTTATTGTATGTGATGCACTTAGTTGCTCATTTTCCAGCTGGTGGGACTCCGATCAGGAACAGCATCCCAAAACAACAGAATCATACTCGAGAATTAGGCGAATAAAACCAAAATATATGACTTCAAAAGACTTTCTGCTTAAGCGATATTGTAAAGGCTTCATTATGTTAACCATTTTCGGTCCTTTGGTGACCAAATTCTTGATATGACTTGACGAAGTCAAGTCGGTCATCACGATCAAACCTAAGTGCTTGTGTTCATTTTCGCTCTGTAGCATGTCGTCTATAAATACTAGATCGGGATAGTGCAGGGGTATACCCTTTTTGAATGTTATCACACTTTTTGTCTTTGGTGGATTGAACGAGACCAGCCACCTATGCTACCAACTCTCCACTTTCCTGTAAATCCAGGTTAAGAGAAATTGGTCGCGGAAGTGGCATCTTCTATCTTTATCCCCTACTTTGTACCATATTACATTGGAAACCCATGGGATATGGCCTATGTGATATTGTTGACTATACCCCATGGGTGGGACTACTTTTTACCATATTTGTAAAATCAGAGATATGGTTTTCCAAATATGGAAGGAATCAATTCCATATTTGGTATACGGTAGCTCGCCTTATTACCTGGCTATAAATCACAGCCGAAAACCTGATGGTCCGTGGTGCAAATCCCAGTCAGTGAGTAACAATAAACTTGATTCTGTGATGCAAACTTGGACCAAAAATGCAGGACTGATGATTGGCAGAAAAAACAACCACTCTGCAAGACGCACGATGTGCAATCGAAGTTTACATCCAAGTGTCCCGCCAACCATTATTCAACAGCTGAGCGGGCACAAAAATGCACAGTCCGTAAAAAATTATGCAACAGCAAGCGGAAATAAACAGCACGCCACATGCAGCCTTCTCCAGGGAAATTCTTCTTCTTTTCAGAGACCTCTAACATCTGTCCAAAACACTCCCCACACCCTGGCTTCATCGTTTGTCCCAGCTGGCGTGGCGGGGTCCCATCGCCCCCTTCCTTCGGGCAATGCTGGCAATGCTGTCGTCAGTGATGGGGCCAATCTGACGGCCAACAGTTGAGCTCCACGGGTGCATATTTTGGAATGTTTGCTGGTGCAACATTCCAAGTCAACGTGACCTTCCAATTCTCCTCTCCACCAAATTAATTCCATGTAGAAATAATAAAAAAGTGTCTTTTCGTCGACATTTGTGTTTGAAGCGACCGCCGTTCAAAGAATCCGCCATTAGGCCTGCGGTCGACCGCTTTTCTTTATTGTTTAAATTTTATATTAATACGTGCGGCATGACTGTGTCAAAGTCCCATGTAATGTAGTGACATAAAATGTTACAAATGTTGTAAATGGTCTTTTTTCTTTCTTAATGGACCGTAGGGGATAAATACAAAATAACCCTAGTCGTTAATCTGTCTAAACCGAATTCCCCTCGTTGTTTGCCTGTCTGCGCGTCTACTCACCGCGCGCTTCGCGCTTGGGTGATCAGGCGCGCAGGGAGGCAAACATTTCGGGGAATTCAGTTTGACAGATTAACGACTCATATAATTTTGTCTGTGAATATAAATGGTAGTATCATCGGCAAACAATCTTATTGATGTGTTTAGTACATAAGATATGCCATTAATGTAAATCAAACGTAACAAGGGGCCTAATACATTTTAGATTTGTTTTAAACATATTTATTTATACTGGATTTCCCTATAGTACATGAAATGACCAATATAATGGGTTCTCCAGACATGGAAAAACGCACTATATATATATATATATATATATATATATATATATATATATATATATATATATATATATATATATATATATATATATATATATATATATATATATATATATATATACAGTACATACAGGACATTACAAACTATGTTACCAGATCATTTGTAAATATGTAAAATATGAATGTCGTGATATACAAGTAAATCGGAGTAGTGATCCCCAGTACAGAATAATATGGTAGAGGTTGCGCCACAAGGCATATAACTATTCACTGTTGACAGCGGAAACAGGAAAACAAAACCAACAACGGTAATTGGAGCAGGCTAATAAATAGATAAGAACAAATATAATTACGTGACCAAGACGTTATACATTATAATATTGACCATAAAACAAACAAACAAAACATTTTAACCAGTTGGTCGCATTAAAGTTAAAAAACGAAACGTCTACTTTCTGCTATATAATTTTGTACTGCATCTAATATTTGTTCAGGATATCTTGTAATTCACTGCTGCCAAAAAGGAAAATACGAAGCAGTCTTTCAATAGCGATATGGACAATCAAGTTAGGATGAACACCCGGAGCATTGAGCGGTATAGTAGTATCGAGAAGGTTTTTTTTTTGGTAGAGGGAAGATATTTAGGACAAAAGAAGAAGAAATGAAAGATATCTTCAGTGGGGAAAGAGCAGGAGCAAATAGGACTTGGAATAACATTTACCTTACAAAGGTCAGAGTTAAGCCTAGAGAAGCCCAGTCGCAACTGGGTCTGACAGATATTCAGGTGATGTGGACCATGGGAAAAGAAGCCAGGCACATCGTCCACGGCTAGTAAGGTTGGTTTGAGTTTGGATGTAAAAATCTGAAGCGAAATGGAATTCCGAATATCTGAAGGAAGGTTGTTCCAAAGTTTGATGGTGTCGGGGAGGAAAGATATGTTAAAACGTTGAGTCCTGCACTGGATGGTGCGTATTGGACTGGAATGGCGCAGAGCTCGACCAATGTTAATAGGCAGAAGGAGGTTGGACAGATAGGAAGGAGTAAGATTATGGGTCATTTTGTAAAGTAGGATCAATTTAAAGTATTTACGTCGGCTATCGAGGGTAGGCCATCCCAGTTCGTGTAATAGTTTGATATGAAAAGTGTGTATTAAAGCGCCAGTGCATGTTTCGGCCGCCTCATACTGAATAGATTCAAGTAACTCTGTTGAGCTGTGACCACAGTTATCATAAAGAACACAACCATATTCTAGGATGGGTCTAACCATGGAGAAATACAGCCTGGCCAGGGCTTTTCGGAAAAGTTCGAATTTAAACCTACGGAGAAGGGCAATGCGCTGGCTAACTTTATTCACAATACGAGATATGTGAGCATGCCAAGATAAATTACTGCTAATAGTTATGCCTAGGTGGGTGTGGGAATTAGCCTCGGGTATAGTTGATTGACCAAGCTGAACAGGTGGATGATGTGGTTTATTGATTTTGGCAGAGAGGACAACAGATAAAGATTTCGCAGCATTGAAAATGACTCGCCATAATTTCCCCCAATTTCGAATATGAGCAAGATTGGTGTTCAAGTGTCGAGAAGATTCTGTTGGATTTTGAACTATTTTGAGCAAGCTTGTGTCATCTGCGAAGAGTCTTACGTCGCAGGTAAGGTCGTCGACTAGATTGTTTACGTACACCAGAAACAAGATGGAACCCAGTATGGATCCCTGGGGTACGCCAACTTCAATAGGCAGCCATGAAGACGCTTGACCATGAATAATCACACGTTGAAAACGATTTGATCGATAACTTTCAATCCATGCCACTATATTATCAGCGATACCTAGTTGACGAAGTTTGAGTAAAAGGCCAGGATGCCAGACCTTGTCGAAGACCTTAGATACGTCTAAAAAGACCATACGGGCTTCATTAAAGTGTTCAAGGCCTGTATATATATATTGTGAACAATATACACAAGTTGATTCATGGTAGAATCGTCAACCTTAAAGCCAGAATTTTTGGATGGGAGAAGGTTATTGTCGAATAAATATTCATAGAGAGCATTAAAGACTAGTCGTCAGAAAACTTTGGACACGTTGCACAGTAAGGATATAGGACGATAGTTATTTTTATCTGCTTATAAGACTTTTTAAACACATATATTGGATTTCTTCCAAGAGTCTGGAAAATGAGAAAGGTTGAGAGAGAGTTCAAAGATTTTAGTCAGTGGTTTGCAAATAGAGTCAGCCGTATTTTTAAGTAAGATGTTCCCAATATTGTCCGGACCAGATGCAGAGGTAAGCCTAAGGGAGGAGAGGATTTTTCTTACACTTTCTTCATCAAAGTTGATATCATATAAGCGTGCCTCTGTAGGGAAAGTAAGTTGGGGCAGGGGTGGGGCGTCAATGTTGGGAACAGTTCTACATTGGCTTGCAAAGAATGCATTGAAAGTGTCATCCTCGATGATCGATGGGATATCTTCGTGAACTTTGCATCCTAGAACGGACTTCGAGAGGCTCCACCACTGCTTAGGATAAATATCATTTCCATATCCCTGGGGGACACTTGCCCTAACGTTTCCCCAGTGAGGCGTGGCACCCTGCAAGACAACACGTTGCATTCGGCTTATTTATGGCTTTAATTGCCTAACCATAGAAAGTTTTAATTGTAAAAGGGTTTAAACAATCGTTCAATTACATTTGCAAACGCCTAGGTAACTGTGATATAATACGCCTAACTGAGATTTGTCTCGAACCCTGTGAACTCTCCATCTTCAATTACACATTAAGGCGATTGACTTTCGTTAAAGTAAATTACTTTTTCTGCTTTGTGAAAATTGGTTTGACAGATACAGACCCAGAGTGTGGCCGCCCATAGGGGGCGCGGCTATCCTATCCAAGAGTGTACAAGGTTCATTTTACCCTGAAATAGAAACCAATAGTGATCGTGTAGTTGCAATAAAAGTACACGATATTTCAGGCAAGACTTTGCAATTGATCATCAGTGTCTATATGCCATATTACGACAAATATAAAATAACTCAAACCTATCATGCTGTCATTGACTGTCTTGAAACATTATTTGATCATGACTTACATAGCGCTTGTATCCCTGTTAAAATCCTAGGTGATTTTAATGTCCACCGCCAGCACTCAGAAAACATACTGCCTGTGGTATAAACAACCCGGGTACAACAAACATAGCTACAGAATGTACAAGTGACTGTCTGAAAATGGCCTATTACTGGCAGACTTCTGGGCCCTCTCCAGCCTACTACATTAGAAACTTTATGGATTTCCTGAGACGAATGGAGAGAGGTGTCTAGCTCGACAAGAAGCAACTGCAGGCACACAACAGCCTTATGTTTGGACCATATTATCTTTATTATGACATACATCGTTGTCAACGGCTAACCATGGACAAGATCACCTGTCATTTCAAGAGAAACAAAGAAACTAGAAAAGAAAATTTGCTCTAAAGAAGATCTGTCTGTGTGGCTTCAAAAGTTGTAAATATTAAATGCTACAACTTTTGTACTTTGGTACTTCACATTCCAGGTTGGATGATAATGTTAAAGTCCAAATGACCTTGACCTTTGACTTTTATAGGTCACACGTAAATTGCAAAAATGTATAGTGTTACAATATTCACTATTTAAGCCCAACATGGTCCCAATCAGACGAAAATTGACCAGGTTATGGCAAGGTGAAACTTCCACAGGCCCAAATGACCTTGCCCTTTGTCCTATATAGGTTACATGTTCTTACAAAAATGTGTAGTGTTGATATACCTACAATTTGAGTCCAACATGGTAAGAATTGGATGTAAATTATTATGGCTGGATGAAACTTTACAAGGTCCAAATCACGTTGACCTTTGACCTTTGGAGGTCACATGTACGTTTGAAAAATGTGTAGTGTTACAATAGCTACAATTTAAGCTCAGCATGATCAAAATTGGATAAAAATTGACCAAGTTTTGGCTGAAAGAAAGCCACCATCGAAAGTGGCCTTTGGCTTTGAAATGACCTTTGACTTTGAGATGACCTCTGCCTGAAGTAAACCTTGACCCTTAAAATGACATTGCGACCTAAAATAGACCTTTGACCTTGACATGACTTTGACATTTGAGATGACCTTTGCCTCACTATGATCGAACCCCACAACACTCGGAGCCACATCTACTATAGTATATAAGATATTGAAGATTTAAAACTTTAATTATCCCTCATTTGCATAATTTTGAAAAGCATGACCTCTCACTATAAAAAGGCAAGACTTCATCTACAAAAGTATAATGGTGCCAAGTTTGGAGTTTCTACGTATGATACTTTTCAAATGAAACGTCGGACAAATTTGCCAGTAAAAAAAGAAAGACCAAGAAAAGAAGGTTTGCGTCAAGCAAATCTCTCTGTGTGCCTTCAAAAGATGTAATCGTAATTGCTGCAACTTTTGTCCTGTGGTACTTCATATTCCATTAAGCTGATGGCTGGATGAAAATTTCAAGGTCCAAATGACCTTGACCTTTGACATTTAGAGGTCATATGTAAATTATAAATTATACAGAGTTACAATACCTACAATTTAGGCCCAACATGAATCAAATCAGATAAAAGTTGACCAAGTTATGGCTAGATGAAACTTTCAAAGGTCCAAATGACATTGACCTTTGCCTTTAGAGGTTACATGTTATCACAAAAACATGCAGTGCTGTAATATCTACCAGGTAAGGTCAACATAATTAAAATTAGATGAAATTTCAAAGGTCCAAATAACCTTCACCTTGGAGATCACATTTAAATTATAGATATGTACAGTGTTACAGTAGCTACAATTTGAGTCCAACATGATCAAAATTGAATAAAAATTGACAAAATTGTGGCCAGATGAGAATTTCAAAGGTTCAAATGAACTTAATCTTTGACTTTAGAGGTCAAATGTAAATTAAGAAAAAATGTGCAATGCTACAAACATTTTAATTGAGGTTTGATTGGTTTCCTGTTCCTGTAATAGCTTTGAAGAAATTTGCATAATTTTCAAAACCGTTGAACCTGTTTTCAAAAACTCAAGCCTTCATACATGGAACTATATGCATGTGGAGTTTGGAGTTTCTATTTATTATATTATCTAAATGAAATGTCGGACAAATTTGCCTGAAAAGAAAGAAAGAAAGAAAGAAAGAAAGAAAGAAAGAAAGAAGTCCTAGAAAAACAATATGCCTGTGTTGGCACACAGACATAATTTTTAATACAATATGTCTGTGTTGGCACACAGACATAACAATAACAGGATTGTTTTTAATTTCATTTAATGTCATTTTAGACTATAGAGGAAGAAAATAAAGTTATGGAACTGATTTTTTTATGTTTTTGTTTTACTGACAACAAAAGGTCTCTCTGGGTCTTTTGTGGGTCTATGTGGCTTGGTGAGGGTCTTATGGGGGTCTGTGTGGGTCTTTTGAGTGGGGTTTGTGTGGGTCTGTATAGGTCTTTGTGGATCTTATGTGGGTGTCAGTGGGTATATTTTGGGGTCTTGTGCATCTCTGTGGGTCTGGGGCTGGCTTGCACCTAAAGTGTACAAGTAGGAGCGAGCACTCAGAAGATTATAGTCAAGAAGATGGGAGAAAAAACCCAGAAAGCCATGCGCTATTTGCGCAAAATGACACGCACTTTATTTGTCCAGCCATTTGAGAGATGTACTTGGGTTGGATCGTGAGCAGCGACAAAAATGGTTAACCCTTTCCCCCTCAAACCGGCCAAAACCGCCTGGTGGTCAAATGTCGTCTGCTTCGGTGTTTTCAACTAATTTCACCAATAATGAAAAACAGTTTTGCATGAGAATTGTAGATGAGCCCTATCAAGATCACATGCCCCAGGTCAACAACTTTCCTTGACATGAATTGGGCACTTAGTGCCCAACTCATGCCAAGGAAAGTTGTTGACTCAAGTGTCAATTCAAGGGGGAAAGGGTTAAAGCAAGCTGCACTTAGTAACGACTAATAAGAAACGTCAAGTGACTCTTTGGAGGCCTAGGGACGCTCTTTTGAGGACACAGTCCATTCTTGTGATGGCCACGGGCCAATTGAGCACACGTCATCACATTTCACTTTTAAACACCCTTTTACGATGAATTTGGCGGCTCCTACTAGTTTTGGCCTTACACCTAAAACCAACTTTTACGAAGTGCAGACAAGACCATAGAACCGTCACCGGAGAGAACTATTATCTGTTACTCACACTGGCAAGCCTTGTATAATGAGATGCACGACAATATTTCAAACATTGAATCCATCAGAGGTATACCTTCAATCTTGAATCATGGAGCAAGCCCATTTTCTAGCTCTAATCACAAGAAACTTTATTACATTTGATAATCTGATGGACGATATTGGCAAAGGCGAAAGATTGACAGATTTATTGACCAAAGGAAGCCACAACCGTAATTTGAGTGACAGTACTTATGCAAAATTTGTACGAGCCACGCACAGTGACCATGAGCAGAAGTTTTCAGTATTGAATTTTAGGAAACATGCTTACGAGTTTAAAGATCACCAAGACCACAAGACAGTGCATGTTCCCAGACAAGCCAAAATATAGGAAGGACATGTACAAGGAAGCCACCTCAAAACCATATGGATTCCGGGTGATTGATCTGAAACTGACGACTTCCAAATATGAACGACTGAGAACAAAAACTATCCCATACAAATCTTAGCCTTTAAAATTTAACGGGAAAACACTTGAAATCGCTCTTGTCAATATCTGATGATTCAGCGAGTAAAAATGAGGACCACGACGTGGGAGAGGAAATACAGCCTGCTATACAGAATGGCACGCCGCTATAAAGAATGGCACGCTGCTGTATATTAAATGGTTACACACTCCCAGCGACAAGACAAGTAAAGATCCTTAAGCTTCACAATGGAAAGGGTTTCTCAAAACATAGCTCTTCGAAGTGATACTGTTGCTAATTCAGAAAAAAAACGAAGCATTGGCACATTTATGTGTGAATGAGTGGAATAGCTTGAGTCCTCACCGTAAAATACCTTGCCTCGTGTATCTTTGAACTAATTCCTTGTAAGCATTGCGGGATTGTTGATACCTATTTACGGCCAAATACAATGAATTGATGGCTTACGCGCAAACACTGTGAAACTTTAAGGAAACTCGATCCAAAGATGACGATTAAGATATTTTTGTATTGCCCAACTTTGCATATTGCGAGGCGACAAAAACCGTCCCGCATTTACTTAGATTGATCATGTAGCCACAACTTCCTCTGGTGCACAAAGTGTTTCCCCTTGTGATCCTTTGTGATATAACTTGATAAAAATATTGTAACTGACCATTTACCATTGCGTCTGCAGATTCTCGTCTATACAGGCGACGCCTTGGGAAAAAGTAATATTTCCCCACCCAGAGAGGATATCGAAGAATATGCCTTCAAGCTAAGTGGAATGATAAAAAGCGCAATGATAATTACAGAAGTGCCCTCTGTGATAAACTTATGCATATATCTGTGTTTGACAATAATCATGGTAAAAGCTGTGTAAATAGAGCGAAAATGGCTGAAAGGGTTGATGCTCACTTTACTTGCAATGTGTGGTGCCGTTGCATAACTCTGCAGACGAGGCGGGACGTACCGTTAAAAAAACAGTACAAACCTCGTCTCTATTGGTCCCCGGACTTGGCGAGGGATAGTCGGGAATAAAAGAGCGTACCTGGTACTCCCTATGCGTTAATAACTGCAAACCAAGACAAGGCAAGGCCCAGGCTTTGCGAGCTGAAAATGTGCTAAAGATGTTTCCCACGCCTGTGCAGGAAGAGTATCCAAAGCGATGTGTGTGTCAGTGGAATACTATCGATGTATATTTTGCAGACCGCACGATGACTGCTTTCTGGAATGATCAAAATAAGAAACCTGCAAAGCCATATAACTGTTTAATCACCTGAAGAAATTGAAGATTTTTATAAGAGACAAAAGACTGATCTGAAAGAGAATTTATCTAATGAACAGAATAAGGTGGAAGAATGTGCAAATAATTATTATACGCAAAATATCAGAAAAACTCATGAAATGACAATTTCAAAAGAGAAAATATCAAGCTTAATTGATTCTCTGCAGGGCAAGTGCACCCGTGGTATAGATGGCATCATGCATATTAAATTGGGTAAATCTGATATTTTGTGTGAGCAAATGCATCTGTGTTTTCAGAAATTTTGAAAAACGCCATCGTTCCATCCACCCTTTTTCGAGGGTATCATAGTACCCATACTGTTAAAAGACGACACTAGGCCCAAATATCCCGGTAACCTACAGGCCAGTCCCTTCAATGCCATTTTACTCAAATTAGTTGAACGTCTCACGTTCCTCGAAAACAATGAATAGCTTTCAGGAGTAAAAGAGGCACTGCTTTTGGTTGAATTTTACTTCATGCATAGCAGCCTACTATAGAGCATAACAATCACCTCTTTTCATATGTAGCTTGGACGCTGAAAGGTGTTTTGGCAGTATATGGCATCATGGGTTATTTTATAAGCTGAAAGATTCAATTCCTGTTGCACGTTGGATGTTCCTGTTAGCTTGGTGTGGTGGTCGACGTGCTACTGTAAAGTGGAAAAAATAAAAGAAGCACCCATTTTAGCGTAACGGGGGGGGGGGGGGGGGAGGGTATCCACCAAGGCAATATGTTTTGTGCCCTATGTTCTTCAACATTTTCCGACATAATATCCTGAACGAGCTACATACTCTTGATGAAGGCCTACGCATTGATGCATTAAAATTGAACTCTTTGGCATATGCTGACGACCTGACACTTCTCTCTACTTCGGCTACTGGTATGCAGCACCTAATTAATGAGTGCAAAGCGTGTGCCGACAAGTTGAGATTTTTATTTGGTGCGAGTAAATTTCAACTTCTGTGTTCTAATTTTAAAATATCTGAAAACGCGCCTTCTGTATATCTTGGGACATACGAATTGAAGTATGTCAATAAGTTACATATAATGGTCATTGCCTGTATTCACAAACAGGATCACGTGAGCAGCAGGTCAGTAATAGAAAAGCAGCCGCACGGCGCGCAATGTTTCAATACTCTAACCAAGGTTGGTCTTATCCCGGAGTATCTAGTTGTGTGCATGTCTTCCATGTGGAAGAGCTGGCGTGCCTTGCTTGACCTTCGGACTTCACGGCATTAATCTGTCCAAACTGCCGTGAAGCAAATATTCTTTTCTAGTTTTGTTTGTTTGTTCAAAATGTTTTGAAAGCCTCCTTTTTTCACAGTCTATGTGACGTCACACCTTCAAAATACTGTTTGTGACTCCAAAAGGGCTTGTACAAAACTCGCTGAGTCACTATATGATGCTATAAACCCAAACCAATAGGTGAAATCTAAGAAGGGGGGTAAGGGGGGGGGTACAGTACGCTGGTACAGGTAATTATGTTTCTAGAGTACGCAGTACGGAAAATAAGAGGGCTTCCAGTACGCCAGTACGGGAAACCTCTTACCCGCCTTCATCTAAGTGCTGTGCCTGTTACTTTTGACAGCCTTTATAATTCCTTACCTTCAGATCCTGACAATACCTCGCACATCAAAGAGAATGTAACTAGTTTATAGAAAGCTGCATTAGCAAAGATGGAGTTGTAATGTAAATGCCGTTAAACTACTGGGGCCGCATGCATAACTGTAGTGTAACTATTCCATTGTGTAACTCGTTGTTTATATGCAGCCAAGCACAAATTAACAAACACTTGCACATTGGTTAAGCTGAAACAGACATTTCCCACCATTCTGCATACGGCCCCAGAAGTTTAATAAGAGCGGTGTTGAAGGGGTTAGACTATAGTCATAATATTTATGGCCCAGGTAAGCTCTGTGAAACTTTGATTCAATTGTATACTGCGATGATCATTCCGCAAGATCTTCTGTCTGCTACAGTTGCTTTAATATCTAAGGATAAAAATGAAAATCAATGTTACAGTGCAAAATATAGAGGTGTTTGTCTCGTTTCGTCAATTGTAAAAATAATGGATCTGATTATTGCAGACAGATACGCAGTCTTTGGAAGCCTCATATCTTCTGTCTGACTTGTAAGAGATGTAACAATACGTGACAAGAGAGAGTGGCACTGCCACACAGCTCGAAGAAGTGAACCAGGACAAGACTCTAAAGACAACAAAAGGATTGGCGGGGCGGGGGGGGGGCAAATATTCACACTATATCTTGATTTAGATATCAGAAACAATAACTGCTTTGTATTTAAATATTTAGAATTAAATTAAAATTTAAATATACAGAAATACTGCTTTACCAACTTTCATCTCACTGCCCTGAATCTACTTGTGTCATTTATATACTGTTGAGCGGCCTTAAAATGATTTCATTTTCGAGAAAAGAGCAATTTATGGAGCAAGAAAGTAATGTCTGGATTATGAATGGCGCTAATCTAATATCTTTACTTTGTAATATGTCTTTATGTAATCTGTACTTGTTTCTCTCACAATGAAATTTAAAGAATTTTCTTTTGCATTGCTACCGGGAGACTTTTTTGAAATTCTCAGTGTACTGAAATGGAACTTGTTTTGAGTGTAAGCCATCTGTTGACCATATGGGTATCAAGTTAACTTTTAATCTTGAGGAGAAGGTGGACCTGAGCCAAAAGAGGGAGATGTCACTTGCCGATGCAACCTTATCTTAAATAAATACAGGTCCGTTCTTAGTGCAGTACAGTCAAATTTGTTACAATATTACGGTTGTGAAACACTTTTTCGCCCATCCGGATATTCATAATATATATACCACGTGGAACATAGCAGTAAGAAGAGCATGGGACCTTCCCAGAACATCACATTGCAGCATATCTGCAGGTTTAAGAGGATCCCAGCACATACCAATCATAATGTATAAAGAGTTTATGTCACCCTATAAGCATATCTATTATGCAAAACATTTTGTCAGCCATGATCGCTGGGCATTCAGCCATGATGCAAGAAGTCTGATTAATACTAACATGCAGTTTATCCTAGGAAAATGCTGTGTTGATATGTAAATGTGTTACAAAACAAGATACCGAGCTTTGCTTTAATGTAAATACAACAAGCTGAAATTGTGAGTGTCTTGAAAGAGTTGACATCTGCTGCTTAGTGTACAATTTTGTTTCTTCATGAGACAAACACACACACACATACACACACATGTATGTATATATATATATATAACTTGTAATTAATAGTCAACAGTGTTCATATTGTAATATATATATACACACATATATGTATAAATATATATATACATGCTCCACAATATTATAATATGAACATTGCCGAATGTTAATTACATGTTACCCAGCACATAAACAAACCTGTCAGTCCATTTTACATTTTGTTTGGATTCTACGAAAATTCTTATATAACATTTGTATCCTTCTGATAAAATTTGCTCCCAAATCACATTTTTGTAACACTTTAAACATAAAGTCCCACTTAACAGTATCAAAATCTTTTTCAAAGTCTATTCATAACATTACTCCTTTCTCGTGAAACATTTCAAAGGTTTAGAGGACCGGTTTAAAACCACCAGTTGCCTTTTTTTGTGTGTCTGCCTGTCTCAAGTCAGAAGTGAAATTTGTTTCTTCTCATTGGTATTGGAAGATGAATGTTGATGCTTTAGTAACTCTGGAATCCCCTTCTCTTTTCATGGAACCCTTATATATTTGGTAACAATTTGAACATTCAGGCATTTTCTGCACATATTGCAGTGCAGTAAGTGGTCCAAGTGTAGTGAAACTGATGTTGTTTTTTATAATTGTCTGATGAGTATAGTTTGTTATTGTGAAAGTCATGTCAGGTTGGCTCAAAGTGTTTAATGTACTCTTTCTCTGTCTCTCTCTTGTATAAATAATTAGCATCTAAATCAACTGACTGACAAGTTAAACTACGTCTGATTATAAATGAAAAAATTTAAAACTGTTACGGGAAAACAGTTATACTTACAGTTACCTTTAGGAATTTGAATAATCTCTCTCTCTCTCTCTCTCTCTCTCTCTCTCTCTCTCTCTCTCTCTCTCTCTCTCTCTCTCTCTCTCTCTCTTCATAAAACCGAATTCTTTCTCTGATAAAGGTAGTAGAATTTTACAATAATTAGGACTGTTTTACAATTTGACCTTTTGAACTTTATAGAACCACGAGTTAGATGTACATCATGCTTGGCTGACTTACAGATGACTTACAATGGCATACTAGATTTTTGGAATTCTAAATTATTACCCTATTAGATGATTGTGGGATTATATGCTTTCTTGAACATTTAAATGTCCTTTCAAAAATACCTCTGGAAACCAACTTGAAATGTGACTGCTATCCTTACAAATTTGACTATTGTAATGCATTTTTGACTACGTTTTAATGATTTGAAGCCTAATGACACTTACTTCTGGCTGATGTTTAACATTTGAACCAATGTACTTACTATATTTGGAAATTCAAACACTTTCCTTTTTGAAATACTCTTAGTTTATCTCCTTTAAAACAACATCATGTCTTTAACTACATGCCTAAAACACATCGAATTATATAATCATGTCGTTTAGATTCTTATTGATGGTCATTTTAGGCCTAGAGGGCTTTTCTGATGGATTGATGTTGGTGTTGGTGTCGCTTTGTAGACTTATATGGATGATGATCATTGTTGAGATGGTGGTTACAAGTAGTACCTTTTTAAATACTGAATTTTATTGACATTTTCAACAAGTTAAGAACCTCCGCTTACAAATTCTCTGATGTGCTGCAAATTTTGGTCCCTTTTCATAAATTGTATGGTCCTGTATGTGCATGAATGATGCAACTGTTCAAGCCAATTTACTAAAATAGGCCTATAATTTCAAACAAAACTTTTTGCATTCTGTCTTGTGAAAACTAGATAAAGTTTTTTCCCCCTATGGACCTTTGCACTTACGTTTTGGTCTCTTTTGGGTAAATACGAACTATAAATTTATATGTTTCAGCTATACATACCAAGGAACATTGCCTTTGGTCGGAATTGACTTGGATTTGTTTCGTTAGGACAACGGTTTGGATATCGTAATGACACTGTCTAATTTGCTGCATTGTTGGCTTTAGAATTTATGAATATGGATCATGTTTTTCTGTACTGAATAACGCATTGCATCAAAAAACAAGTCTTGCATCACAACCGATTTTTGGAATAATGTTTTGTATATGTTGTAATCGTTTTGCTAAGACAAATGCAATAATCTTGTTGTCATAATTTGTTAAACTGATTGATCTATAGTTTTTTAACAACTCTTTATCACCTTTTTGAAGAATAAAGCTGATACTGCTTTTCTGGCAGAGTCTGGCAATTCACCTGTTTGAAATGTCATATGAACCATCTTCATAAATATATGTTTTGTAGTAACCCAGAATTTTTTGGTATAATTTTTAAGTAAGTCCACATAAACCAGGTAGCTTGTTAACTTTCAGTTCTTTTAAAATGTGTTCAAACTCTTTTTCAGATATCTTTTCATCCCATAATTGTCTTTATCGTCGATAGTATTAGGTACTGAAACGGCTTAAAGATAATTATCAATGACCTCAACAGTACAGCCATCCTTTGAATATAGTTTCGCATAAAACTTTGAGACAACATCTAAAATATCTCTATCTTCATAAACAATTCTATCGCCATCATTAATCTAAGTGTAAATATGTAATACCTAGTTTTTGAACAGAGGAGATAAAATATATGTATAAATACACGTCCACTTTTAAACTACCCTTCTGCCCATTTTATAGGTACATGTACAACTGTCTGTGTACATAATATTCTATTTTCATGTACTGTGCCGTTTTATTTATTATCAAGTGTACCACATTTATGTGTGCTAAAGAAATTATGTAGGCCTATATGAACAATAAAACCACAGTACACAGCACCATGGTGGACAGACTTTTAAATTTTGGTGTTATGCCCCCAAATGTGGCGCTCAGCGGGATACGAGCAAACGCCGTCGCAAAATGCTATGTTATGTGACTCACTGTGCTTCCTAATACACCACTCGAATCATAATGTCCGTGTGTCCAGCGAGCGTCCGTGTGTCCAGCAAGCGTCCGTGTGTCCAGCGAGCACAACTTGTAAGAACTTTTAATCACACCTTTCTGAGTGTGTTTCCTACAGTGACTGTCGTTCATTATCACACTCTCATGGTGCTGCACAAATATTATTACAGCTGAACAATGTTGTAATTTAATCATTTATATACTTTTATATTTCCTCAATGCTTGGGGGTTTAATAAAGATATAATGATGATGATGATGATGATGATGATGATGATGATAATACTAATAATCGAAGTAATCATTGAACCACAAAATAAAAAAGAGCCACGGATCGCAGGCTTTTTAAGTTTGCGTAGGAAACCTGGGTGGTAAACAGGGACAAACGCTTTTGTAATATTACAAAAGAACGCCTTTTTGTAAATCAAAAGTTTCGCAAAAATGTGATATAGACAGATAAGCTGGATGACAGTACTGCCGCCTAGAATGAATCCATACTGACAATCAGGTATACCAGTTTTATCTCTAAAGTGGTCAAAAACAGGTTTAAATGTTACTCGCTCAAATACTTTACCAACACAACTTAACAGAGAAATCGGTCAGTTATTACTGCAAAGACTAGGATTTCCACTCTCAAGGACTGGAACCACATTTGCTCTCTTCTATGTAGTTGGGAATTTATGACTCAACAAGGATATATTAAATGACCTTTTTAGGGATTTAGGGATAACAGGTGTGGATCCCTTCAGTAATCGGACACTGATACCACCCGGACCATTCGCCTTAGACGTATCAAGACTTTCCAGAATGGCCCAAACCTCTTTCTCATTTATTATGATTTTTAGAGGATTAAAATCGCTCTGCATATCAGTCGGCGAAGAAGAATTAAAGTCATCCACATTGCATTGACTTTGAAAAAAAAAACATTTGGAATTCGAGCCCCGGCTTCGTTGTCGTGAAAATTTTGACCAACATGGTATAGAGCCGGGATAACCTGATATCCTGAGCTCGGTTTTTGCTAAGAAAACCGTTGACTGTGCGCCACAAGCTCTTTTTCCTTTGTTGTCTTTTTGTTAATGGAATCTTCGAGCTTTTTGTAATATTTTTCCCGCTATCCTTAAGTCGTCAATATATTCCATATGTGCCCAAAATATGGCGAAAGAAAAGCAGATTTTTTGCCCTTTTATGAATACGTTCGACTTTCATTTTCGAGCAACGGAAATAATTAATATACCATAAGGCTGGATCGTAACGTATTTGTTAGGTACAGATTATTTTGCTGTAGCCAGAAATGTATCAGTACATTCAGAACAAAATTGTGTCCATATCATTAGTGGCGAAGGGGCCTCCCGGTCAACATCAGACATTTGGTTCTAAAATTATCATAATTAGCTTTACTATAATTGCATATATGTAACATTGCATAGTAAGGCCATGAAAGGAACTGGACAACGTCCGAATCTGTTAATACCGTTTGAGACACAGGCTAAAATGTGATTTCGGCAAGTAGGTCAGGATACCCACAATATTGAGTCATAAATTGAATACACAGGGTAAAATTTCCCGAGACACAGTGTGCACGTCGTTCAATATTGTTCCAAAGGTGATCAGTAAGTCAGTGTTATGATCTGCTACATAGTGAGAAAAAATTAAAATCTGAAAGGTCATGATCTTCAAAAATATTACGCCAAAAAGGCCGTGCACAAACCAAGCATGACATGCAAAACGACGAGCCGGCATCGTGCCAGGAGAATAGCTTGTCAAGGTCACTTATCAAACAGTGGGTGCCAAAAAAGTGTATGTCACACCGTGTGATGCAAAAGCATCCTAACGGGCTTCACGGTGCAGATTCTCGAAGGTTTACACCTTCATTACAAGTACTAGAAACCTATTTTTTAATTCTTTTTTTTCTGTACGTGATGTAGTTGTGTTTTGCTCATGTTCTACTTGTTGTAAAGTGTTGTGATCAATAAAGTATTCGTATTCTTCACGCTGTATGAAATTCCGCATCTACCCTGGCAAGAAAAATTGTTACCTTACAAATATCTAGTGGTCAACCACTGAAGCAGCTTATAAAGTTGGAAAATGATACATGGGCAACTTGTTTTGAAAAGTGAAATGTGACCGAAAAGTATTCAACGGCGCTTGATGACTCCACAATCTTACTGTAAAGGGACGCTGGGTGGACGAGCGGCCCACCACCAAATTGCTAAAAACTTGGCCAAGCTGAAAGTACGTTTTGAAGTGATGTGGCGCTTGTATTCTTTAGTTTTCCACAAGGCTTGCAACTCTGGTAATATAAATTATATCAATATCAACAAACAGTTATAAAAAAAACTTTAAATTTTGAAATGGTAATTGTACATTGCAACACAAGAGCGTTATAATAATTCAATATGGAGTCAGGTGATATGAATTTTATCAATATAAAGGAATATGTAAAAGAAAGATCTTTAATTTTGAAATGGTGATTGTACATTGCAACACAATAGCATGGTAATAGTTCAATATGGAGTCACTTGTGATGTACAAACATTTCCAGGGCAATTACTTTTTATTTGCATTGAATGTGATCTCTTAGAGTCAGTTACCCAACCGCACGTATTTCCTTCCCAGTAATTCCAATGGTCACAATATATCTATCACAAACAAGGACTACTGTGGAATCTGTTTCACTTGTCAACCTTGGCAAATATACCAATCAAGTTCACACTTCACTCTTGTCTTGCCAGAGGCATTTACGATTGAAGGTCCTTCGGAAAATAGGAAAGACTGTACGTGAACTGGCCTGAGGTGGTGGTGGGGGGGGGGGGGGGCTACGGATCAGTGATTCTGGGGTTAAATATTCCCTCAAATCTCTCTGTTCGCCAACACTTTTGTCGTGCAAAAGAAGGATACAACATGTGCAGCAATGTGAAACGGATTAATTTGGAATCTTTCCAGCCTGTGTTATTTGCGTTCAGCCTCTTTAATGATTATAAGCATATACCTCCAAAGTTGGTGTTTCTCAAAGGACTGTTTCTGGGAAAAGAAGTACATGTTGCTTCAGTTTGCATTTTGCCAAAACAAAAGTGCAAGGCTGACGTATGTGACTGCTCGTGGTGTCCAGAATGTCAATGTCAAAGATCAGGGCATAAACTATGGACAATAACCCATTGACATCGACTGCTAGGGTCCAATGTCGGAGTGTTGATTTTATCTTTAGTGTGATACCCTGCTTACGGTGCCCCCGCTGTAAAGGGGTAGTTTCTCAATAAATTATTATTATGATTATGATTATTATTATTATTATTATTATTATTATTATTATTATTATTATTATTATTATTATTATTATTATTATTATTATTATTATTATTATTATTATTATTATTACTATAGCTATTATTATTACAGTAATTATTATTATAGTTATTATTTTTATTGTTATTATTATTATTATTGTTATTATTATTATTATTATTATTATTATTATTATTATTTTTATTATTATTATTATTATTATTATTATTATTATTATTATTATTATTATTATTATTATTATTATTATTACTATTATTATTAACATTATTATGTTTAAAGTTTTGAATAACGATAGATAAAGAATAAGCGTTCCATGCTGGGTTCATTGGCAAAATGGGACTTGAGTCGTTAAAAAGTTACCAACCATGAAAAAGAAGGATTTGATTTATAATCAAATAAAAGAAGATGCCCGTACCCGGGGGAAAAACACATACATTGTTTCATATCATTATTTCAAAAAAATGTGTGAGTTGGTAAGGCAAAATGAAATCATATAGGCCATGTACATTTAAATATAAAGGTATGGTGTTATCTTTGTAATTATATTCAGGGGTTCCAATAGGTCTGCAGACTGACTGTACCTCAAATTATACTACAGTACAATAGTAGTGCAACTTCCACATTTTTTAAGCATTCAATTAAAATTTGTAACCCCGGACCCCAGGGTCTGCACGAAGAGGCTAAAATGCGTGCAAGGTCTGTGCGTGCTTGAGTTTTAACAAAAGTTACAGCAAGGGGGCTACACGTGTTCGTGTAGCCGCTTTGGTTGCCGTCATGAATACCAGGACACACGGATTACCTTCAAGGCAGCACCGTCACGCCTCGGCGGGATTATAAAATTAAATTTGGGCGTGTTTTTACCGTGATCCCAGCAGTCAGAATTCAAATCATTTGTAGTTGCAAATAAGTACTTGTACACTGGTTAAAATCCTTTCGTTGGAAAAATTGTCCAAGTCGGGGCTTCCTTCCAGTAACATTTAAAGGTAAAAATCAGTATCAAGACTGTGATGAAGCGCTGGATCCATATGAGCTCACGGGGCCACAATTAAATCAATATACTTGAAGAGTTTCAGGCGACTTCTACCATATCTAGACCAATCAAAGAAATGGAATCTTTCCAGCCTGTGTTATTTGCGTTAAGCCTCTGTGATGTTAATAAGCATATACCTCCAAAGTTGGTGTTTCTCAAAGGACTGTTTCTGGGAAAAGAAGTACATGTTGCTTCAGTTTGCATTCCGCCGAAACGAAAGTGCAAGGTTCTCTTATGTGACTGCTCGTGGTGTCCAGAAAGTCAACGTCAAAGATCAGGGCATAAACTATGGACAATAACCCATTGAAATCGACCGCTAGGGTTCAATGTCGGAGTTTTGATTCTATCTTAAGTATAATACCCTGCTTACATTGCCCCCGCTGTAAAGGTGTAGTTTCCCAATAAATTATTATTATTATTTTAATTATTATTATTATTATTATTATTATTATTATTATTATTATTATTATTATTATTATTATTATTATGTTTAAAGTTTTGAATAACCATAGATAAAAAATAAGCATTCCATGCTGGGTTCATTGGCAGAAAGGGACTTGGGTCGTCAAAAAGTTACCAACAGTGAAAAAGAAGGATTTGATTTATAATCAAATAAAGAAGATGCCCGTACCCGGGAGAAAAAGAACACATACATTGTTTCATATCATTATTTCAAAAATTGTGTGAGTTGGCAAGGCAAAATGAAATCATATAGGCCATGTACATTTAAATATAAAGATATGGTGTTATCTTTGTATTTATATTCAGGGGTCCCAATAGGTCTGCAGACTGACTTTACCTCAAATCATACTACAGTACAATAGTAGAGCAACTTCCACATTTTTTAAGCATTCAATTAAAATTTGTAACCCCGGACCCCGGGGTCTGCACGAAGAGGCTAAAATGCGTGCAAGGTCTGTGCGTGCTTGAGTTGAACAAAAGTTACAGCAAGGGGGCTACACGTGTTCGAGTAGCCGCTTTGGTTGCCGTCATGAATACCAGGACACACGGATTACCTTCAAAGCAGCACCGTCACGCCTCGCCGGGATTATAAAATTAAATTAGGGCGTGTTTTTACCGTGATCCTAGGAGTCAGAATTCAAATCATTTGTAGCTACAAATAAGTACTTGTACACTGGTCAATATCCTTTCGTTGGAAGAATTGTCCAAGTCGGGGCTTCCTTCCAGTGACATTTTCAGGTAAAAATCAGGATCAAGATTGTGATTGAGCGTGGGATACATATAAGCTCACGAGGCTACAATTAAATCGATATTATTGAAGAGTTTCAGGCGACTTCTACCATATCTAGACCAATCGAAGAATTGGAATCTTTCCAGCCTGTGTTATTTGCGTTAAGCCTCTTTAATGTTTATAAGCATATACCTCCAAAGTCGGTGTTTCTCAAAGGACTATTTCTGAGAAAAGAAGTACATGTCGCTTTAGTTTGCATTTCGCCGAAACGAAAGTGCAAGGCTGACGTATGTGACTGCTCGTGGTGTCCAGAAGTTCAATGTCAAAGATCAGGGCATAAACTATGGCGTTAACCCATTGACATCGACTGCTAGGGTCCAATGTCGGAGTTTTGATTCTATCTTCAGTGTGATACCCTGCTTACGGTGCCCCCGCTGTAAAGGGGTAGTTTCCCAATTAATTATCATTATTATTATTATTATCATTATTATTATTATTATTATTATTATTATTGTTGTTGTTGTTGTTATTATTATTATTATTATTATGATTATCACTTTTGTTAATAACAACAACAACAATAATTATGATAATAATAATAATAATAATAATAATAATAATAATAATAATAATGATAATAATAATTATTATTATTATTATTATTGTTATTATTATTATCATTATTATTATTATTATTATCATAATTATTGTTGTTGTTGTTATTAACAAAAGTGATATTATTATTATTATTATTATTATTATTATTATTATTATTATTATTATTATTATTATTTGTATTATTATTATTATGTTTAAAGCTTTGAATAACGTTTGATAAGAAATTAGCGTTCCATGCTGGGTTCATTGGCAGAATAGGACTTGGGTCGTCAAAAAGTTACCAACAGTGAAAAAGAAGGATTTGATTTATAATCAAATAAAGGAAAATGCCCGTACCCGGGAGAAAAACACATACATTGTTTCATATCATTATTTCAAAAAAAAGTGTCAGTTGGTAAGGCAAAATGAAATCATAGAGGCCATGTACATTTAAATATAAAGGTATGGTGTTATCTTTGTATTTATATTCAGGGGTCCCAATAGGTCTGCAGACTGACTGTACCTCAAATCATACTACAGTACAATAGTAGAGCAACTTCCACATTTTTTAAGCATTCAATTAAAATTTGTAACCCTGGACCCCGGGGTCTGCACGAAGAGGCTAATATGCGTGCAAGGTCTGTGCGTGCTTGAGTATGACAAAAGTTACAGCAAGGGGGCTACACGTGTTCGAGTAGCCGCTTTGGTTGCCGTCATGAATACCAGGACACACGGATTACCTTCAAGGCAGCACCGTCACGCCTCGCCGGGATTATAAAATTAAATTTGGACGTGTTTTTACCGTGATCCCAGCAGTCAGAATTCAAATCATTTCTAGCCACAAATAAATACTTGTACACTGGTCAATATCCTTTCATTGGAAAAATTGTCCAAGTCAGGGCTTCCTTCCAGTAACATTTAAAGGTAAAAATCAGTATCAAGACTGTGGTGAAGCGTGGGAGTCATATAAGCTCACGGGGCTACAATTAAATCAACATCCCTGAACAGTTCCGGGCGACTTATACCATATCTCGACCAATAAAAAAATGTGTTCAGTTGTTTCAACTGGATATCCACAACAACAAGCGGGATCTGGGATCATGTTGACACTATACAAATCAGAATGCAAAGAAGAATGACCTGATCGCAGAGGAGTATGACAAGTATCGGCTAAACGGTCACCATGGGCGAAAAAAAGATGGGGACTTATCCATAAACATTAGCTGAACTTGGTCTTAAATGATAATAATGTGGTTGTTTCCTACATTCTGTGGGTAGTTCGTTCCAAAATTTTGTAGCAGGGCTGTTGTGAACATGTAGCATTGCAGCATGGAAGAGCTGATATATATATATATATATATATATATATATATATATATATATATATATATATATATGTGTGTGTGTGTGTGTGTGTGTGTGTGTGTGTGTATGTGTGTGTGTGTGTGTGTGTGTGTGTGTGATTTTTTTTATTTCAGTAGTCTTTTTATAATGTCAGGTACTGGAATAATCAACACTATTGCTGTTATTAAATGACAACCATATGCAAGCGAACCCCAAAAGGGCTCCAAGCCGTCGTATTAAGAACTGGAAGTTCTGTTCTGAAGAAAAAAATCACATTTATGTCATTGTCATAAACCATAAAAAAAGGCTTAAAAACTCGAAGGTCTAGGTGTATATAACCAAGGAGGATATATCCCACTTGATATTACTGAGATTTCAGTCACGGCCCTCATGTTTGTAAAGAAACCGTTAGCAATTTTTTTAACGGTTGTGAGTAAAAGGGGCCACTTGACAGTTTTTTTTGCTTCCATAACGGACGGATATTGAACTTTACCATTTTGCTAATAGATTTTGGACTGACTCATCAGCTGTTTTATCTAGAAATATAGCCATAGCATTACTCTATGTGCACAGACAAATAATCCTTACGGTATTTTGATGAAAAAAATACTTTAGCTGAAAATAGGCATCAGAATATACAGAACTGACAAATTTGATGAAAAAAAAAAACTTTAGCTGAAAATAGGCATCAGAATATACAGCACTGACAAAACACCACACAACCGGACCAAATAGAAAATACATGTATGTATGTTTTCATACATATTGTATACAAGGTTCTGCAATTATAACTATTCGTGGAAACTCCCCTATGTACCTGCAGGTTTCTCGGTAGATTGATACACAGACTAATATCTTCCGCTTTTTGTATGGCAATGGCAAAGTGGATATACCGTGGCTTTACGCTGAAGTCTGCTGATAATTTTTTGGCACATTGAAGGCAAACCAATGGCGTTCTTGCGAATTGTGCTATTGATATCCCGGGTATTATTATTAAGTACCACCCTCACTCTACTTTGGCGACTTTTCAGACATCACACATGTTCATTTTAAAAAGAATCAATAAATGCAAACTTGCCTTGCATTCAATGATCCAATCAGCAACTATCTCGACCCCCAAAAAAACACACAAAAAAAGAAATAACAAAACCAAAAAGAAAACAAAAAAAACGAAAAAAAAAAAAAAACAAAAAAAAAAAAAAAAAACACCCTCAAAGCATAACAAAACAAATGCACTAAACATCGTATCGCTGCTTTACATCCTTGGAAAATTTAAAACTTGGCGTGACTGATGTGTCACAATCATATAGGCTCAAGTTCTCATGATAACTATTATAAAATAAAATCCCAATAATTCATTTTGTTTTCAGCTTTTGGTTAGCCAATAAGGACACAGGTCTTGGTCAGATTCGGGTGGAGATCGGGTAGCCGGCACTAATGTGATAGAACAGGGAGGCTGGAGGGGTGGTGGATTGCTTTCTTTAGTTAACTAACTAACTGACTGACTGACTGACTGACTGACTGACTGACTAACTGACTGACTGACTGACTGACTGACTGACTGACTGACTGACTGACTGACTGACTGACTGACTGACGGACCAACCAACCAACCAACCAAAAAAATAAATAAAAAATAGGATAAATAAAGAAGTTCGTTTGGTTTATTTGAGAGGGATTGTGTTAGAATTAATATATGCTGTATTTCTGTGACATTTTAGAACCAGAAAAAGACACATTTACACCTAAAGTTCGGTTCTGCCTGATGTAATATTTACAAGGAGAATAACTGAAATGGACTTATTGCAACGGACGAGTTGTTGTTGGTTCTCTGTCGATACTTTATTTAATACCTTCGGTTAAAGGTTTCAATTGACACCAACAGAATAAACTTGAAGCATATGAGGTTGGGGCTTGGAGCTTTGTGTGCTTTTGTGTTTGTGGGTGAGTGCTGGCGACATGGGCCTAGTAAATATTTGCGTCTTTTCTTAGCTTATTTTATCCAATACTATCGAAGAGGAAGGACTTCAATATCAATAATGATGATGATAATGATGCTGCTGCTATTTTTTTTAATAAATCTACCCCTTTCCAATGGGGGCAACGTAAACGGGGCAGCACTCATGGTGCGTCAAACTCACATAAGGTATAAAAGCTTTTAACCCACAAAGATTGTAACATAAGCCAAGGAGGCAAACTTATTTCAAATCGGATCTGGCTGGCCCGTGAGGGACTCGTGGCTTTGCCTACACGCTTTGACGAAAAATTCTTTACGGGTTTGTTAAAGGAACCGCACGTCATTACTATGCAGGTAGGCAAAATTTCCTAAAATGTACAAGGCAAAGTTTTCTTTCTTTCTTTCTTTCTTTCTTTCTTTCTTTCTTTCTTTCTTTCTTTCTTTCTTTCTTTCTTTCTTTCTTTCTTTCTTTCTTTTTTTGCAGGCAAATTTGTCTGATAATTCATTTGAAAACTATTTTGCAAAAATACTCCAAACTTGGCATGATTATACATGTACTTCCATACACGAAGTCTTGAGTTTTTGTGAAGAGGTTCAACAGTTTTGAAAATTATGCAAATTAGGGTCATTGAAAATTTTAAATATTGAATATCTCTAAAACTATTACAGGTGCATATAACCAGTCCACCTTCACTTAATAGCTTTGTAAATCTGCACATTTTCGACCTTTACATGTGACCCCTGAAGGTAAAAGGTCAAGCTCATTTCGACCTTTGAAATTTTCATCCAACTATAACTCTGTCAATTTTTATTCAATTTTATCTATTTTGGACCCAAATTGTAGGTTTTTTCGTCCAATTATAATCATGTTGGACTCAAATTGAAAGTATTGCAACACTGCATATGATTGCAATTCACATGTGACGTCTAAAAGTCAAAGGTCAATGTTATTTGGTCTTTGGAATTTTTTATCTAGCCATGACTTGGTCAATTTTTAATCTGATTTGGTTTATGTTGGGCTTGAATTGTAGATATTTTAACACTGTACATTTTTTTTATTTACATGTGACCTCTAAAGGTCAGAGGTCAAGGTCATTTGGGCTTTTGAATTATTCATCTAGCCATAAGTTGGTCAATTTTCATCCAATTTTATTCATGTCGGGCTCATATTGTCGGTATTGTAACGCTGCACATTTTTCCATGTAACTTCTAGACACCAACGGTCAAGGTCATTCCGAACTTTGACGTTTTCACCAAGCCATATTTACAACTTTTAAAGGAACGCAGACACATTTGCTGAGAAGGAAATCTTCTTTATAGTGGGTTATGGAATTGTTTTCCTACATTATAAGGAGCTGGACAAAGACACAGAAAATGCACTGAATCTTCCATGTTACTTTTACATAAATCACAGTTTGATATTCACCAACCTTTCAGATTTTCTTTTATGCCTGAGCTTTGCCTGCGAAATAGACTCTGTTTTTTATGTTCTGATGTTTATGTACTTTGCTGGAGGTAGAAGGCCTGCTTCGCAGGCAAAAGCAACATGTGCGTGCTGTGAACTTCAATTGTGTTGCGCAACGATCGTTCACGTTAATCGCATAATCTTCCCCAAATGAAAATTTTTTCATCGACCCATACCAATTTAGTGAGGTTCTGTCATCTGTGGCTGGTGATCTGTATAGGCAAGAAGGCCAAATATCTAGCCCCGGGACTTAGCCTTCTTATTATGAAACTGTGGAGATTCTTATGCGACTATTTTCTTCTCGAACTGTATGTATGTATGTATGTATGTATGTATGTATGTATGTATGTATGTATGTATGTATGTATGTATGTATGTATAAATCATGACACCAATAGACAAGAGGTTGATACACCAAAAGGTGCAATCGTGGTCTATACCCTCAACGGTATTATTTCGCTAGTATACTGCAGAAACGTCTCTACAGGTTTTTTGTCAGCTACCAATTTTTCCATCGAGGGCAAAGTGGATTCATCGAGGGAAGACAAACATCGGATAACATTTTTCTTTTAAAAAATTATTATTGATCACAAAGTTTATTTAAGAAAAAAAATGTTTACATTATTCGTCTACTTTCGACGCGCATTTGATTCAATAAGTATTTACTTTTTATTGAGATGCTGGGGTAACATTTCCTATTTTAAAACTTATTAACGACATGCATACCAATACACAAATATGTTCGATATATATGTAAAACCAATGTTATAACGCGGGTGTGAAGCATGGTCTTCTGCTAATTCTCGCAATCGTGTTGATACTTTGAATGATCCTCATACGCAAAACATTAAAAATACCGCCCCTATCGAAAATGTACAAATTGATTACTGTAACTTTCTTTTGGGCTTAGGTAAAAAAGCATCAAATGCCGCAACTTTGACAGAATTAAGCCGGTATCTAGTGGATATCGAAATTAAAGTAAAAATTACTAAATTTTGGTACCGAGTTATATCTTTGCCGGAAGATATTATTTTGTATAAATCCTGCGAAACAGTCGCTGATTTGGATGATAACGGATTCTGTTCTTGGGCTTGGGCTGTCCGTTTAATTTTACAAAATAATGGATTCAAACATACATAGTTAAAGTTGACTCCCGAAACAGAATTACTATTGATCGTTTGCATCGTAATTTGACTACAGTTCTAAAGGATCAATAAATACAGTTGGTTCAAGCTAAAATTTGTGATAATGATGTCGTCAGCAGGACTTTTAATAAACTTTGCTTTTATCGTAAATTAAATTTGCTTTTATCATAAATTAAAATCTGATTATAATCTCGAACCCAAACACATAAATACTTTCAACACCCTAAATTTTTAACAAAATGAAGAATAAGTAATCACTGTCTTCAAATCGAAACTGGTAGATACTCCAACGAAAACAGGGATGAAAGAACATGTCAATTTTGTCATCTCACTTCAATGGAATCTGAAACACATTTTATTCTTCACTGCTCAGCTTATGACCATTTGAGATTCAAATTCTTTAGTTATTTGGCCAATCTTGTTCCCAGGTTTTCAGCTCTACCGAAAGAAGTCAAACAGAATTACATCATCGACCTACCAAAAAAAAAAGGAAATTATTGGAGAAAGCGCTTGATTTGTCTTTTATTTCTCTAAACACATAAAGAATAAGTCATGTATATAGTAAACTGCAATTTCTTAGCAATTAGTTTACTTTTTAATTGGTGTATATTTAAATACCATGGGCCTCCCATCAGGTTGGGGGTGGGTGGGGGTGGACTCAATACATTATTCCCTGTTGAGCTCTCCGGTCCGCCCAGCCCGCCGGGGGAGACCCACCCATAGGCCAACAGGTCTTTGTAACATCATGTACAGGTATGTGTTGGTTACACTTTCAACACATTTTATTATATTTCATATGTTTAGTATGAACCCAGCAGGGCATAAAATGAAAATAAAATTGTCAAATTTTATATTAAGCATTGCGGAATGGCTGTTGTATATTTTCGGCCATTCATCTAGTACACTCGGCCCTCTTTACAATGAAATTCGTCGTAACGGAATATTACAGTACCGACGGGGGAAAAACGTGGGAACAAATTTAAGTAATGTTAATTTTATTCGTTGAAACGGAATAGTCAAGTTCCGACTCCGACAGCCATTGTTGGGAACAAGAAGCACTTTCTTTTCAATTACTATTCTTTACACCGACAAAGCCTTGTAGGTGACATCTGTCCATCATGCACGAATTAATAAAAACACCCCAGTCTTGCGTAACCATGCGTGTATATGAACCCTTTGGCTTTCATCATACTTCACAATTTTGGTATTTTGCAAAGGAAATTTTAAGGGATACACATTTTATCAATTTTACGATAGGTAAGATAAAGGTATGTATAATTGCTTTGTTGTTCCCTTGACTTTATCTCAATTTGTGTTGAAATACCTTGAACGTTACAAGAAAAAAAGCGTTATAACGACAAAACTGAAAAACGTAACACTCCTATGTGGTGCTTTCTGGCTTAAATGTACGCGCACCTGTTCATGGAGGGTCGAGACGACAGTCACGTAGTTTCCATAACTAAAATGTGAAGTTTTTCCTTCAAATGTAGTAACATGGAAGGCCCACAAGGTTTCACTGGAGCAACAGGTCCAGGAGGTGCCAGAAGTTTTGTACATACCTGTACAAAGCCTTGTAGGTGACACCTGCCCACCTGTCCATTTCTACCTCCATGGTAGGAATAAGTAATATCATTTTCAGACATCATTTGTAATCCACACTTTTGGAGACACATCTATTAATTTCTCTCTCTCTCTCCATTTTATATGGGTATAACATTACGAGTACGAATATATATATATATATATATATATATATATATATATATATATGTATATATATATATATATATATATATATATATATATATATATATATATATATATATATATATATATATATATATATATATATATATATATATATATATATATATATATATATATGGATAGTACCAACGTGGTCATTGTAACGAGGATTGACTGTGTATACATAAATAAAGGGCATTACCCTGTTTGCCAAACGCTAGTAGATTATGTTAATGTACCAATTTGAATGTTACGGTTGTCGGTTTCGGGTGTTACGTCACACTTGCTTGTCTAAGCATGTTGTGGCGCTGTGGCACCACGGACATATACATGCACACGGGCCAATATATACATTAAACTCTCTGCCGGCTATGTCATAAAATATTTTAACCCGCAGTAGAGTGAGACAGCTGTACGTGGTCAGGCGTTGCGCTTGCACAATAATAGTAAGATTTTCCCAGTCTTTTTTTTTTTTTTTCAGCTGAGCTGATGCTCTGATCTTCATGTAGCAAACAAGTTATCACACAGTCATGAGACTTGTAATAACGAAAACAATCCTATGGTGCTTAGTGGCTTTAGATCTACACGGATCTGTTCAAGGAGGGTGGAGACGACGAAGATGCGGGCGGTCCGACTGTTGGTGGCACAACTGGAGTGGATGGAGCGCCTGTGATCACCAGTGCGGCCACTCGGGCACTCAATACCGTACACGAAGTGTTGGTCGTCATGCTTCATGCGGCGGTGCTCCCTGCCATGGTCCCAGCAGACAGGTGCAGGCGTGTAATCGCTTTTGTCATAATGGAGGAACTGCAGATTATAATAGTTGCAGATGCCCCGAGCCTTTCTGGGGACAGTGCTGTCCACACCGTGAGTATATTTCAAGGAACAAAGACTTGGAAATACATTTCTAACCGATGAAATTTTATCACGTTACTACATTTGGGCATGGATTGTCGAAGGGTTGCCTTCGACAAACCATGGTATGGTGGCTTTTTAATTCACGAAACCCTCAGTAAAGTGTGTGCATAAATTATGGCAAAATCGCATAAAAATGTCCTGTTTCGCTCTACTTTGAAAGCTCCCAAAAGGGGGGTATTGTAAGAGTAACACAGCCAGGAATTATCCTGCGCGCCTGTACACACAAACACACGATAGGCGACCATCAAAATTACCGTTGGGAGAAAGAAAATGTGACGTTTACAATGCCCTTGAGGATTAACTTCACTTTTTAGTCAATTGTCAATAATTTCATGAACCCACGCAAATTCTATTCCAAAAATTTTGGATATTTTCTTTCATTTTAACAACTTCTGAGATCCGGAGAAATTTATATTTATCATGAAAACACAGGACGTTTAAATTATTATTAATCTAGCTGTATTTATAAAAGCTTGTATACATATTCCGGGAAACTGGCAGCAGAAGTACCCTTTATATATAATAATTTATTGAACCTCCGCAAATGGAGAAAGTAAAATACATATGAATGATACATCGAAATAATATGACATGTCACAATGACCAAAAATGTACAGAAATAAAAAGACAGATGAACAAACCAACATAATTATAATTTCACCAATTTAAAAATACTTCAGGCAAACACTGAATAAACTATGTTGCCTACAGCTCCCCTCAGCATGAGCTGGGAGCATATGGACCGGGCCCGACTGCGCCACAACACCCGACGGGCCACGCGCCAGCACCAGACCAGCCCATGACCCGCCGGGCAGCTGCGCTGCACGGCCCGGCCCCACTCCCCACATGATGTATGACGAGACTGACAACCATAATAATATTTATTTGTTAAAAAACCCCCAGTTCTGCGGAGACGCAAACATAAAGTGTATACATGGACAGAGCAAAAAAGACATACATTAACACTATAGGGGCCAAAAATATAAAACACACACCAAGTTTTGAGCTAAAAGGCCCTGGTTAACAAGGTTGCCATCTTGTGCTCATAACTTATGGGTGACGGGCGATGAAAAGCACAGATATCAGTATCATTTACTTACTTAAAAGTTATAAAGTTGACTCCACACGTTGGAATGACATGTATTGTATCAGGCATATTTCATGCGAGAGCAGATGACAAGAAGTATCAGTAAATTGATTCATACTTTGTGTAAATAATGAACCATCCGTTGGTGTCATTGGTTTGGTTAAAGTTTCAAAATGTACTTTTATCAGCATCCAACAGTAATGTATAAGTGATTGTAAGTATAAACATACAGAACAATTAACCACAACAGTCAGTCCTACTGGTCATGTGTATTGTTATTTATACATATAAACACTGATAGAGCATTTAACACAAGCAGTCAAATGAACCATGAATTAAATTTGTAAGAGTTTGATTCATGCAAAGTAGGCAAATACAGAGAATTTCAATCTTGAATAACTTCCAAACCGATTTGTAGATAGAGGTGCCATCCAACCACAATTTATAGGTTTGTGACACAGCTCAGTTGTTCATGTTTCTTTTGAACAGTTCATGGAAAAATGTTACAGGGGTTAAATAAATGCTCAATAGGTAACCTTTAAAATTTTTCTTGGCATACAGACAGGTTTGCTGACAAGCAAATCAAACAACGTTTCTACTTTTTCGTCTGAATTTTTCACAGAATCTTTTCGTTTGGAGAATAAATATAATTGCTCCATGAACTACTTGCAGTTACAATCAAAGGACAAATAGTAGTGATGCAGCAAACAAAGCGACATTTTATCAATATTTGACAAATAGCCAAAGATCATATTAAATGACTGGCTTTGTAAACTGACTATGCTCTAGCTAAGGCTGTGCTTCTTGGAATTGTGCACAATAGACAAGGCACTGGCACACATCCAGGTGGACCAAACCATCATCGAATAAATTGAGACTAGTTGCTCATTTGATTTATTGATTGGTAGGTTTGATTCAGTCTGGTTGTGGGTTTTAGGCAAAGTTGTTTGAATTTTCGATGGTGTCATTACTTCGAATTTCAAAACTGAAGTAAGCATTGGGAGTCTATGCTAGGTCCTGGGGGTAATAGAGGAAAATTGTCTGTTACTTTTCTTGCACCCCTTGTCCCAGGAAAGGAAAAAAGTAATTGTCTAAATTATGTAAGATATACCAGTATAATCATTGCTGTATCTTAAAGGCAAAAGACGAACGTATAATTTTTAGCGGAATATGTAGCGGTGCTATCATTACAGGAACTAATTGATTGATTGATTGATTCTTTATACTTTAACCAGGGTTATTGGCTCAGTGAAGATTCAATGGTCTTCCTTCAGGGTCAGGATGGTACAATGGGAATAGAATGACAATATTACAAGATGATACAGATAATAAATAAATACATATAAGAAGAAAAACAGAACCATAAACATACATGTGTATGGAAAGTAAAAGCAAGTGTATATAACAATAGATAAATGAATGAATGAATGAATGAATAAATGAAATAAATAAATAACTAAATAAATAAATAAATAAATAAATAAATAAATAAATAAATAAATAAATAAATAAATAAATAAATAAATAAATTAAATAAATAAATAAATAAATGTGAGTGGTGCTTACCAGGGAAGGTAACAGATTACTAATGAAGAGATTTAGTCGCTGCTTGAAATAGGGAAAGAGAAGAAATCTGTCTTATTTCAAGGGGAAGACAGTTCCATTTTAACTCATTCCATAGTATGGTCACAGGCCTTGGTCAGTGGTTCTGGCACTGACTGGCAAGTCATGCTGCAGCTGCCACATGACTTGCCAGGCAGTGCCAGAATCACTGACTTAAGACTGTAGGTGTGTTGGTACTTGAACAAAAGCTCTTTTCATGAAGAATTTAAATATGCTATTGTTGTCTTAGATCTGGGTAAATATACGGAAAAAATCAGGGACTGGTATGGAATGAGTTAATGTGCCTCGTTTAGCAATAATTCTTGTATTTCTACCATAATTCAGGTTCACCGAAGGAACGTAAAAATTGTTACTTTTGGTTTCTGGTTGCATGTGACTGGATGGTATGGGATTCAGTAAAGTTGCGTTTTATTGGTCCTGGTAAGTAAGAGACTGTTTGCAGTTTTGATCATAAAAATGTCCGTATAATATTTTCTTCTGCCATCCTGCATGGAAAGATTACAGAGGCTGTGCAGCTCATGGACAGGAGTGTACTTAACTCTCTTAGTTATTATGCGTGAAGCCTTGATCTGGATAATTAGAAATCTGTTTGTAAAGTGTAAACCAACATCCCATATAATATCACAGTCATTATTATAAGGGATGACTAAGGATTTATATAGTGTTAAAATAATATGTTGGGGTAGATATTTGCCGGGTCTACCAAGAACTGCAATCCCCCCACTTTTTTTGGAAAGGTAGTCAATATTTTGTTTTAATGAGAGTGTGTTGTCCCGTATGGCACCTAGACACTTGAAAGCAGAAACATGTTCAATGTCTTCATTGCTGACTAGTATTAGCGCTCGTTCAACCAATTTTACTTAACTTGGACAATCAAAAAACCTAAATTTAGTCTTCTTGACATTCAAAGTAAGTTTGTTAGACTGGAACCACCGTGAAACAGTGAGCAGCTCTCCATCCCCCCCAAGTATTCTTTATTTTTATTTGTTATTCTTTGGTTCTCACTGTACTCCGCCGTTCAACATTCAATTGGTACACACAAGAATATAACATCAAAATAAAAGGACTCGTTGGTCTTGTATATAAAAATCTATTTCCTGTCACAGTTGTGCATCAAACTAAAACAAAGAAAAAAAAAGAAAACTCAAACCCAAACCCAAACCCAAACCCAAACCCAAAACAAAAACAAAACAAGAAAATCCCCCAACCCCCCAAAACCAAAAAAAAAAGAAAAAAAATATGAAAAAAAAATTGTTCAGCCAGTGTATTGTTTTGTGGCATGTATTAGCACATTTGTCATGTTTCCTCGCTCGAAAATTCCTTTCTTTTTTTCCTTCTTTACTTCTCTGTTTCTTTTCTTTCTGTTTCATTTCCTTCTTTCTCCCTCTCTTCATTTTCTTCATTGTCCGATTCCTCTTTCTTTCTTCCTTTCCTTCTGCCATCCTTTTGGTCTTCCTATCTATCTATCTATCTATCTATCTATCTATCTATCTATCTATCTATCTATCTATCTATCTATCTATCTATCTATCTATCTATCTATCTATCTATCTATCTGTCTGTCTGTCTGTCTGTCTGTCTGTCTGTCTATCTATCTATATATCTGTCTATCTTTCTGTCTGTGTCTGCCTATTTATATCTGTCTGTCTATCTGTCTTTCTTTCTGTCAACAAGTGTCGTAATATTTTACGCGATTGCGGATCCTGTTGTAACATGATGAGTTATAAACAGCTAGCAACCAGCTTTTCTCGGGAGGCGAGTAAGGGCCTTTACAAGTATTGCAGTATTGCAAGCTAGGTTGATGTGGTGAACAGGGTTCTTTCATGGACATTCAAACCGTCTGAATGTTACTCATGCATGTGTGAACATTCTTCATTTTTTTTCATTATTCTTGAGAAGTCTGTTTATGTGCATATTCAGTTTCACCGCACCTGCTGAATTTCCCCTTGCCATCATTGTCGCCGACTGAAAGTCTTTGGACACATTACGCGGTATCATCAGCCCACCACAGTTCCGTGGTAAAGTGACCATGATCACTGTACAGAATACATGTGTTGAGCATCTAGCAACACACAGAACAGGCAAGATGATATCGTCCATCAAACGTGCTTTAGGGATGGTTACAAAAAATCGTATTTGAATTAGCACTTTCAGTACGCGGGGAGGGGGAGGGCGTAAATGGACCTGTACATTCCTTCAGACAATGGAGAATGATGGCCATTTGTAAGCAAAATATCGTTGTATTTTGGTAATCTGTCTTGGAAGATCATCATTTTTAAGTACAAAGTTGGGGGAAGGAGGGGGAGAGTCATGAAATTCAGTACCCTGAGTACTGATTCAAAAATGAACATTCCCAGGGAAGCAATCAGTGGTATGTTTACGTCAGTGAACAAGGGATGATAATGTTGAACTATCCCTCAGGATTTTGGTAGATATTCAAAGAATTATACGTAATCGAGCCTTTTCAATCGATCGGTAAAGTGGACGTCAAATGAAATTATACCTTTCTACGAGAGAGTTGTTGATCCAGAGCTTTAGAAGCGTCATTTCTCACGTGACAAGAGGAATACCTCGCCCAATCTACTCAGTTTCTAGGATACAAAATGAGAAAATCCACAGTAAAAATCATATAAAAAGAATAACAAATAATAGAAATACAGACTGTTTGTATCGGAACAGACACATAGATCATTGTCTGACAGTTATGTCTGAAGGGGATGCATAGTATAATAGTCTGTAATGCGAAGCTCCCGGGCCCTCAGTTGTTTTGTTGGTCGTTCGCCGATCGACGGCTCGCCCTGATGCTCTCCACCGCAGGGAATAAATTCATGTTCATAAGGGTTAACAACGAGTATACCTTGGTGACCTTGCTCACTGACGTCAACATACCATTGATTGTTTTCCCTGGCAATGTTTTCTTGAGCCAAGACCAATATTTATTTTTGTGCCATAACCATTATCAAAGAGGAGACTGTAGAAAGTGTTTACTACATGCACTGTTATTACCTTTTACATATTGAATTTGTTTATTTATCTGTGAATACGTTTAGCCTGGGTAACCCTTTCAGAACATACCTCTGTTCTGACAAGGGGCCCAGCACACATCAAGATAATATACACATAAAAGTAAAACATAATTAACAATATATACACAAGATATATACAATACTTCACAATACTACACAGTTGCAGGGGTACCAAACTGATTAAAAAGAGCATCCGAATCAGAAACAAGAGCATTTATATAATATATTAAATGTAGGTAGATCGTCTCCCCTTATAAAATGTGGTATCGCATTCCATTTGATGGCACCATTATAAGCAAATGACGCATAAAAAACGTTACGGTTTACGGTAGGTAGTAAAACATTCAATGTACTGGTACTTCTTCTATTGTAAATATTAACCTCGTACACACCACTTACTTGGTCTGACAGCTAAACCGGTGCTAAACCATAAATACATTTGCACATTAAAAGTGCAGTGCAAAAAGGCCTGGCTTTACTGGTTTGCCAACCTACGGCTTTTACTAACTCTTCACATGTGATTGATATTGATATATTTTTGATAACCCAAGTAAACAGGGAATCTCGATGTATAAAATATATTGCACAAATACAAATATGGTTGATATATAGCAAGCTCAAGATAAGTCACATACAATCAGCCTGTTAAATACACAAGATGCCATGAAAAGTAAAAGTAAGATATACAGAATGATAAAATATACCAAGATTGACTAAAAGGATTTTATTCAAAGTTTCGCTATGCAAGCGCGATGTTACAATTTATTTTACTTGGTGAAACTCGTGTGAAACAACAAATGTTTTAAAGAGTCCGTAATTCCACATAACAAGGCTGGTGGCTCTTAGGAAAAGGATATGACCCAGAACCACGTGCATTTGAATTATAAGACATTTTAACTATAGAAATAACATTTGATGGAACTCGACCCGGAAAATGAGAACATAAGGATCAGTCTGGGGAGACTGTTTTGAAACTCGTAATAAAAGTGAACAAGAGTCTCTTTTTACCACCACGGAATCCGGTGCTATCTGGAGGGCCTAGATAGATGACTATGGGCAGATCGTTTCTCGGGAGCTAGTGCAGCTTCAACTGTACAGCCCTGAGTTGAATTCATATTACGAAAATGTTGACTAGTCAGATGGGCATTCTCCATGCCATACGTGACGCATTTCAGCCCGGCAGAATTCCATAGGTGGGTTTGAACTGCTGTGTTCAAACCTGGATATGTAAAACCTGGTGGCCTTAGCCCAAAGATAGCTCGTCTAGCTGACGAACACGGTCAGACACGTACATAGTACAGCGGAGTCTCCAATTAAGACCACCTCCATAAAAAACATTTCTATGTTCAGATCAATTTACAAAACTTTTTTGTTTACCCTCAATGAAATTTTATTCTCCATTAAGACCACTCCCTATTAAGACCATCCTTTCCAGTCCCTTTGGAGGTGTTAGTTGAGAGATTACATTGTATATAAATTAATGTTACGTAAAGGTAATACCCTGAATATATAAAAATTATGTCTGTGTGGAAACACTACCATTCTGTTTATACCAGAGTTCTTTCTTTCTTTCTTCTTTACTACCAAATTTTGTAGTCAGTTTGCTCGAACACTATTACACTAAGGAACTTCAAATTTGGCATGATTATAGATTTATGCATGAATTTGTACCGTTTCATATAGAGGAGAACATATGTTGAAGATTATGCAAATTAGGGGCACTTCAAATCTTAAATGTTGAATATCTTCCAATTTTAGATCATGTTGTGGTGAAAGCTCATGTCAAAGATCAAAGGTCATTTCAAGGTCAAAGGTCATGTCAAGGTCAAAGGTCATGTCAAGGTCAAAGGCAATGTCAGGGTCAAAGATCATGTCAAAGGTCATTTCTGTGATACACATGTGACCTCTATAGATCAATGGTCAAGGTCATTTGGACCTTTGAAATTTTCTTCTGGCCATTACTCGGTTAATTTTAATCTGTTTTCACCATGTTGGGCTCAAATTGTAGGTATTGCGACACTATACATTTCCGTAATATACATGTGACCTCTAAAGGTCAAGGTCATTTAGCCCTTTGAAATTTTTATATAGCCAAAGCTTGGTTAATTTTGTCATTTGGTCCTTTTCAAGTTTCATTTAGCCATAACGTGGTTACTTTTCATCCAGTTTTAATCATGTTGAATTCAAATTGTAGGTATTGCAATACTGCACATTTTCATAGCTTACATGTGATCTCTAAGGGTCAAGGTCATTTGGACTTCGAAATGTTCATCTAGTCATATTTACAAATTTTGAAGGCACACAGACAGATTTGCTTTGAAGCAAATCTTCTTTTCTAGTCGTCTCGCTTAATACATTTTCTGCCTGTCGTCAAACTGGTTTATTATAAAAAGAAGAGTTACCATTACATATACACTTGGGTTACTAATGCCAAAACTAAAATGCCAACTGTAAGCACAGGTAAAACACATATCTATCAACTCTTGTGGGCTGGTCACACTTGACTACAAAATAACAATGACATCTGCGTACGCAAACAATCAACTTATCTCCCACGACTCTTACACCTTGGTCAGATTCCTGCAACTCCAACAATAGATCATTTATGAAAAAAATGAATAACTTTGAAGAGAGTATACTACCCTGTCTTGTGCCTCTGATACCCGACATGTGTGGACTGTAAAGGCGTGGCAATTTAACCACAGATTGCAGCGGACAATACCATCTGTTTAGATAATTTTAGTGGGACAAGGATAAATTTTTCAAGAGTTTATAAAGCAGGCCATAATGCCATACGGTATCAAACTATTTTTCCACGTCTAGAGAATATACACAACTAGAAAAGAAGATTTGCTGCAAGGCAAGTCTGTGTGCCTTCAAAAGTTGTAAATATTAAATGGTACAACTTTTTTCCTTTAGTACTTCACATTCTATTAAGCTTATGGCTAAATGAAAATTTCAAAGTCCAAATGACCTTGACATTTGAGCTTAAGAGGTCACATGTAAGTTACACAAAATGTTCAGTGTTGCAAGATCTACAATTTGAGCCCAACATCAACCAAATGAGATGACAATTAACCAAGTTACGGCTAGATGAAACTTGTAAAGTGCCAAATGATATTGACCATTGACCTCTAGAGGTCAAATGTAAATTACAAAAATGTGCAGTGTTACAAACATATGAATTGAAGTTGGATTGGTTAGCTGTACCTTTAATATTCACTTCTATGTCAAATAAAATGAATCTGAATCTGAATCTGAATCTGTCTGGCTGCAGCAAGATATGGTGAAAGCTGGAAGTGATGGGAGAGGACGTACCATTTAATAATATTCTTGATGGTAAACTAGTTATGCATATTCATTTCATTTCCAAATTTAGGATTGCATTGTCAATAAACAGTGCATGGTCATGGACTTAATGGTTTGGTGGACTTTGCTGCCACTGCCCAGCAGCCTGCACTCGCTAGCAACAGCGCTTTGACTGTCCTATTTATGAAATGCCATATGTTTGGTTTTTTACATAGCCGCCTGTCATCAGTGGGTATGTCAGATACACTATTCTTGACACTCGACAGTAATGTCAACCTGCCAAATTTAAAATCCGGGAGATAAAAAGTAAAATTAAGTGAGATTTCCAAATCTAGGATTGCATTGTCAATAAAACAGTGCATGGTCATGGACTTAGTGGTTTGGTGGACTTTGCTGCCACTGCCCAGCAGCCTGCACTCGCTAGCAACAGCGCTTTGACTGTCCTATTTATGAAATGCCATATGTTTGGTTTTTTACATAACCGCCTGTCATCAGTGGGTATGTCAGATACACTATTCTTGACACTCGACAGTAATGTCAACCTGCCAAATTTAAAATCCGGGAAATAAAAAGTAAAATTAAGTGAGATTTGTAAATTAATATGAACTATAGAAGGGGAATGTTGATGAAACTCCGGCAGGTGACTCAAAATTGTCAAAAATTCACACTTTTTCAAGAATTTTCTGCATAAAATTCTTGAAGTCTCCCGAGGAATCCAGGAGAGTTGGCAACACTGCTCAATATCACACTCGTGAGAGTCTTATCAGATTTGGGGCTGGGCGTCGGAAAGTACCGTCTGGGCTGGACTGACAATATAAAGAGTTAATACGATTTTTTTTATAACATCCGGCTCTCTGATTGGCCTATTGTGTTTACCAATGTTTGAATAAAACAACACACAAAATTTTTTATTGAATTTGCTACTGTAATAATTAAGATTTCTCAACATAATATTCATAGGGAAAATGTGCACTTTGCAGATGATCGAATGCAAGAGATTTACTCGATACAAAATAAGAATGTTAATGAATAACGGCAAATCTACCGCCACTATCCGCTGGATGGCGCGATAGTTAAAAAGCTCCAGAAGAATAATTATGTATGCGTTGGCACGCAGACATAAATAGGTAATTTTGCTTGATGAAAATATGTGAAGGATGGACGCAGGATAGCACATATGTCATAGAAATGTCTCCATGAAACTTTATTGAAACTTTATTGCCGCATTATGTTTTCTGAAACTAGTCTGCAAAGGGGATATATTATTAAAGGGTGTCAAGCAAATGTCACATAAGATATTTATTATGCAAACAGAAGTGACAGTGCCACATCTTCCATATAGTTCTGAAAAACCAAACCAAACAACCAACTTACAGGCCAACCAACCAGCCAGCCAACCAACCAACCAACCAACCAACCAAATAAATAGGATTGCACAATACTGTGCACGATCCAACATCTATACGCTCCATACAAAATCGGGGACGGGGTGTATGTGTGTGTGTACTTTTTTTTTGGGGGGGGGGGGGTGCGGCTCGACCTTTCAAAAACCCACTCTTTGTTATGGTTCTATTCGCAAAAATGATACCTTTATCACGGAATTTTTTAATCGATATAATAGAAAAGATGGTCCTAGCGTGGCGTGAAAAGTGCTCCAGGAAGAATATTTTGACCTTAAAATTTGACCTCAGGGACATTTTCGAGAATTTTGGGCCATAGAATAGATATTAATCCTTTCTTTAAGTGAATTTATAGCAAAATACTGGGCCTTTGCTAGGCAAATTTCGTTGAAAACGGGGCTTTAAGAGCAGCAAATACCCAGAATCGTCACTAATGGAAGTATCCCCCCACTCCGGGAACCAATCCAATAATGTAAGAAACTCTGAACAGAACGTTCTTTATGTTCCACATGAATGGATATGGAACATTCTCATTGAATGGGCATCATACACTGTCCACGGGCTTGGAAATAAACCTGAAACCATTGGTTGTTGTTAGTTCTAAGAAAAGTATTGTTTGCTTAGATGATGTGTTAAAGTCCAGTCACATTTTGCGAACACATTACTTCCTCAATAAGCAACAGGCTGAAAGTGACGTGTGCGCAAAATATTGCAAAAAGCTTTGGGACTTCGGGCCTCTTCGAAAATTGATCCACTTTTTACTGGTTAAAGGTATCAAAATCATATATCGACGATTTACTGGTTGGCAGATTGCTATATAGTCAGATGCGTATTTATGTGGATATGAAACGATCAGTTATTTGTACCTGGCTGTTGATTGCTCTGTGTGTCATTCCGACGGACGGGGGATGGTGGGGGCGGCGCAGAGGATGTGGAGCGGTGCATTGTCGCTGGCAAGCCTGGAGTAGCTGGACTGGCTGCGATCACCTGTGTGGCCACTCGGGCACGCAGTACCGCACTCGTGGCATTGCGCAACAAGCAACGTGCGGCGGAAATGGTTGCAGCGGTCCTTCCAGGGAATCGCGGGGGTGCAATCGCTTCTGTTACAACGGAGGAACTCCAGGCTGGGACAAATGCGAGTGTCCCGAGCCCTTCTGGGGAAAGTGTTGCCCAAACCGTAAGTGATGTGTTTACCCTTTATTGTCAGAATACATAGTTACATAGATGATCTGTATCCAAGGGTGAGATTAACTACAGGTAACGGGCGAATATCGTAATAAGCACCTCAGGCAGATCCGAAGGAGTTGTCAAAATAATTCACCACGGCTACCCCAGCAGTATTATTTATTTACTCAAAATCTTGATACTGGGAAGCCCATTCAGCTAAGCTGCTTTTCAATGGGGGCCCAGTAACACTTACATAAAGTAGAAATATAAAACAAAAAATACAATAAACACAGGGTATCACATAAAATAGATACAAGCACAAGAAGAAGTTACAGAATCCAAACCAACCTCACTGTATCATCCTGCATGATGCGTTTCCACTGATCTATAGATCCTCGACGGCAGGATGCATAAAAGATAAATAACATGAACACACACAAGATAAGATAAAATTGACACATATACTGCTCATAATGTGGAAAACTATGACACTGGACCTGTTATGCAGTGAACTTTGTAGCACCACAGATATAAAATGGCTTATACAACAGATTGGATGAATACAGGTCTTCAGCTGAGCATATTTGGTTCCTGATTGTAACTCATTGGCAGGCAAATGACCGTTTGGAAGTTGCTTTGTTAGCGCAGCGACGATGACATCTGAAAACTGAGAACTTCGGGTATTTTCATCTACGACTCAATACTGTAGTAACCAAGTCAGAAACATGATCAGAAGCAATTCCGTTGACACATTTATACACTAAACAAGCTCTATTATATTTACTATGTTACCGCTAAAGCTTGCATGCCCAATAGGAAAGGTTAGAATTAGCTCTAAGGTGTGTAATTTGCCCAAATATACAACTGAATATAGAAACATTTGGAGGGATAGAGCTGTGTATTCCCTTTAGTTTGCATATTAAAGCAACCTTGGATAAACTATTCACTTTAATATGTAGCTGTGGTAATATGATTCTTGTGAGGTATTTAGTTATGCATCTAGATTTACTGTCTGAACTTTGGTGTTTCTATGTGCAGTAATTTTCAAGTTATAAAGTTGTACATAACAATGTAAAGTAATGGGAATACACAACCCTAGCCCTCTACTGACTGTAGTGCCCTCCTTTAGGTAGTTCTTGAACCTTCTGTTCTTTCCCTTGCCTATTGCCTTACAAAATGTGTTCCCCTTACATTATTGTGATATTTTTTAAGGATTATTCCAGGTGTATAATTTTGCAAGACCACGTAGTTTTTGTATGTCACGCAATGCACATTCAGCATCTGCAGAATCCAAATGAGGTTGGATGTAGAATATATATAAATACGGATTAAAAGGCTTCTTGGAAGAATCTGAATGGAGAGATGTCTGGGTCAAGTGATTTCGGATATCGATGAATGCTGATTGATCGGGAGAAGAAAAGGCGTATTGTATCAAATATACAAGCAGCTGCATTTGAATTTGTTTTCCATAGCCTCAACAATGTGCCATACTGTCGATATGGATCGGTAATTAGTTTTGTCATATTGATTACCAGATCCTCATAATATAGGTGTTACATTCTTTCTTGAACACAAGTTGTCCATGTGACGGTTCTTTAGTAAGTTCAAAATGTGAGTGAGCCGTGACGCAAAATTTGGAAGCCTAGCATTTAGAATATTTAGTGCCAATGCCAAATGTAATAAGATCACTTGTGTTTGGTAGACCCGACAGAGAAAAATACACAGACGGTACTTGAGAAAAATTAAAAGACACAATAGTAAAGTACATCTATGAGACATAATAGACTCTCTCGGCTTATAATATTGTTTAGACAGTGTACATTTATCTAAAGGGTCAATAAAGCGGTTGGAGTCTTTCCAAGGCACTATTATTAAACAGGTGCTTGCTTTTAGTTTAAACATAGTGGAATCTCCCTATTCAGACCACCTAAGGGACTGGAAAATGTGGTCTGAATGGGGAGTGGTCTTAATGGAGACATAGTTTAATTAAGGACACACAAGAACGGGTCTGTGAAGTGCTGGTTTGACCATAGGAATGGTTTCTTTAAGGAGGTGGTCTCAATTAGAGATTCTACCATATTTATTTATCTTGGAGCGCCTAATACTACATCGAAATACTAAAAAGTTGGGTCTCCAAACAAAGAGAGACGCACAGTGTACACACAAAACACACAGGACGTGACAAAAAAATGTTAGCAGTAAAGTCGTAGGTGAAAATACAAAATATGTTAGCAGTACAATCATAGGTGTTGTAAACCGTATCACAATATACAAAATATGGAACCGACGAAGGGACCTGATGAAACATACATCATGAAGACAACAGAATATTTGCAAGGGATCATAATTTTGTTCTAGACATAAATATTGATAAGCAAGAAGGAAATCCAGTGACACATGATAAAATATATGGATTAGTTAAAAAATGGATAAAAGAAACCGATTTAATTGATATTTAGAGGAAACTAACCCTGACAAAAGATCTTTTAGTTGAAGGAAAAATTCAACATTGATACAATGTAGCTTGCATTTTTCTTGTGTCTTTCGGCCTGTCTGATCTAATTAAAAAAAAACGGGAAATTATTCCGGGCTTCAGATCCGCTCATTGTGCTATAACATTAAAATATATACACAAACAAATAAAAGAAAACCTGTTTTTTTTTTTTTTGTTGAAAAACTAAACACTTCGCTGTTGCCTGAATTAGATTTTGTCAATTGTCAATTATGCGATGTAAGAGCAAAGGGTATGAAAAGGGTGAGAAACCATAGAAATACTTTTTTAATTTAAAGAAGAGAAATTGTAATAACAAAAATCGTAAAAGCTTACGAATATAAAACAGTAACTGATCCGCAAGATATTCTAAAAGAAATGAGAAAATTTTATTTACAGCTATACACGAAGAGAGAAAGAGACATATTATTAATAGATCGAAGTTATGTTTTATTCTAGACGATGAAAAGATTCCAAAATTGTCAGAGCAATCAATATGCGAGGGTAAAATTACTGAAAATGAACTTTTATTAGTGCTGAAAAGTACACAAAACAATAAATCTTCAGGCTCTGATGGGTTTCACTCAGAATTTTACAAGGTCTTTTGGGCAGATACATTTTCTTCTAAATGCCATTAATAAATCGTACAATAATAAAAAACTGTCCATAACACAAAGTCATGGCATTATTTCTTTATTACCAAAGAAAGACAAAGATGCAATGGACCTGAAGAATCGGAGACCAATTCCATTCTGAAAGCAAGATTATAAATTAGGAACAAAGGTTATTGCAACAAAAATAAAGAAAGTATTGCCAACTGTTATTCATGATAATCAAACAGGCTTTATGAAAGATAGATATATTGGGCCGATATATTGGGCAGAATATTGATACAATTTTTAATATAATTTATTTTGCAGAAGAAGAAAATTTAGCAGCCGCTATGGCTTCAATTGAGTTCCAAAAAGCTTTTGACTTCTTAGAGTGAGACTTTGTAGATAAATGTTTTGATTTTTTAAATTTTGGGACATCTGTTAAAACACGGGTCAACATTTTTTATCATAATTTAAAAAGCCCCGTAATTAATCACGGATGGGCATTGGAAAGCTTTCAGTTAACAAGGGGAGTACGTCAGGGACGCCTACTGTCCACATATATATTCATTATGTGCGCAGACATTTGAGGAATGATTATTACAGAGAAAATAAAATCAAGGGTATTACAATAGATGATGTCGAACAAAAAATCTTGCAGTATGCCGACGACATAGCTTTAACAATTATGGCTACAGAAGAAAACATTTCCTACCGATTTGATATAGTAAAAGAATTTAAAATTATCTCAGGATTGAAGGTTAACTGTCATGAAATAATACAATACGAATTGGAAGTATAAAAGATATAAATCCCAATTTGTATAGAAACTTAAAGCCGAAGAAGACCAATAACATAATTTCTAACTTGCGAGTAAATATGAATAGAGCCAAGGACAAATCATTAAACACAAATTACAGACTAAACATGGATAAAAGGAAGAAAACTTTATCACAGGGGGCAAACAACAATTATCTTTGTTTGGAAAAGGTTGGGTTTGTTACAATTCATTCCTTTAGTATCAGTGAGACAGATGTTAATAAGAATCAATGATAGTATGCGGTAGGAATAGTCACCTGAAAATGGACAGTTTCACGGGAAGAACAATAGACTTTAGGAGAAGTATATTTACTAATATAAAAATCCACCGGTACTTTGGACTTGTATCCACTATCGAAGCAACCTTCTCCGCTAAGCCCCAACTTTGACTCAGTGGGGGCTCTTGGCTCCTATGCCCAGTGGTGTTATTTAATTCATAGCCTGGGGGCCACTTGAGTGTCTGATTTAATATTCCTATTCTGGGGCCTACCGCTGCCAACAACTGGTAACTTCAAGGCATTGTATTTACATTAATTGTTAGGTAATGCTCACACTCGAGAAAAGTCCCATTATATATTATACGTTACATTCGTTTGACAAATCAACCTTGCGTTAATACTAATCACACATATATTTTGGATACTACCTCTTTAAGATAACCAATCGGACAAGCCCAGGGACTTGGTTGCATTTTTACAAATTCGGAACTCTGCACCTTATAGTTTGTAAATGAGGATAGTATCGGGACGATCTTGGGCGGTGTGTAATATATGAGACCAAAAGTATATATTTTTGCAAATATTTCAGAGCATCAATAATGATATGATGTACATGCTGTGCAGTGATTCCCTTTGATATCCGAATCAAATGCTTTTGTGCGACTGTCGTGCAATACATTGCGCCATGTTCAAAATGGCGCACACCAATGTGTATGATTTCCCACCTCAAGGTTTCATGTTGGATTTGGATTTGTAACCCACGATGATGACTGCTTAAGACACAACAGAGCGGCCAGATTAAAGTTAAGATAGTAAGTCATGTTTTAAAAGTACTTTAACGACCGTTTGCACTGGTAATTCAGAGGATGGACACCTGCACTCTAGGAGTAGCGAAATATTACGATAACGATCACTGAACAACTGGGGCTATGCTGTTTCACCGAACAACTACGGCTATGCAGCTATGCTGTTTCCCCAGCCCAAGTTAACCCTAAAGATAAGTTGAAATAAAATGCTATGTTTGACTTGACTTGACTGCAAAATAACGGCACATGACGGCCACTTTCTCTGTAAAATCTTTCAGCCAGGGACGATCAATTTATATCAGGTAAGGGCGGCTTGAAACTTTTTAAAAATGTTTCCTAAAAATTATTTATGGTCGGGCCTTTTAGTACGGTAGGTGGGGTAACCAGAACCACCCATAAATTATAATTGGTACAGAGCAATTCTTAATCTTTCTTGTGAACAGGTATGATAATTTTTTTTTTCCAAGAAGAAGGAAAGGATTTTTTGTTCAAGGAGAGATTACAAAGTTGCGTCAGTGACTTATACATGGATAGTGCAGCTTCCTTTAATAATCTAGGGCTGATTTTGTCAGCTCCTGTTGCCTTTGTTACGTCTATATTACTTAGGATGTCCACAACTTCATTTTCAAGAATATGGACACAGGCCAAGGTACGAGTCATGGGCTCTAACCTAAGGGGAGGTTAGGTAGTAGAGCAAGAGGCGACATTGCATTGTCTTAAGAAAAAGGAATTAAACACCTCAGTTTAAGAAAAACGCTCGGACATATACTCGTCATTATGTAATAAAGGAGGAATATTTGAACAATGGTTACGGTTCAAAATATATGTTACAGTACGCCACCAAGTTTTGTTTTTGGTACCTGAATAGCGCAGACGTGCACTGAACTTAGAATTATGCAGTTCTTCAGCATTTTGAAGATGTTCTTGATAATTATTTCGAAGATGCTGAAATGTTCCCAATCATCGGAATGATGGTGCCTTTCAGCATTTCATGGGCCTTACCCCCCCCCCCCCGACATCGTAGATTGCCCTCATATCACGGTCAATCATTAGTTATTATAGTGACGGTTTTCCAAGGAATACGTTGTTGACCGGTATTTAAAAAGGAATTACTGTATCAACATGTATCTACATCGTCTGATAAAAAACAAGCGTCCTAATCAATGTTAGCAAGGAAATTACGGAAAGGATCAAAATCTACATATTTCTAGATAATGTATTTAAACGACAATTTAGCGAAGACCACGCAGTGACCACAATTGAAAGCTGTGGAGGCAATGCTTTATAAGACTAAACTGCGTTTGTTACAAATAATTTGATCAAGGTAGTTCGAGAACGTGTCCGTAATGGGGGTAGGTTCTTTAAATAGAGAGCAGATTCCTCATACAAAATTGTTGAAATTTGAGACCATAAGAAGTATTGGGATCAGCATTGAGGTCACCAAGTATAAATATTATGTTTATAGCTGAAACTGTGGCAAGTCGTAACATGGACCTACTATCAGATAGTAGGTCCATGGTCGTAACAACCAGTTTGAAAATCATCCCAAAAACCCATTACGCGGATTCCAAAATTGACGAGTTTGCCCGCATCTGCTCCGAGTGTGGAAGGGGGCACTGGCAGAGACACCATGCGGTCGGGGACCGCATTCCCTATCTATCCCATGCTAAATGCTGGGTAAGTTGCATCGCAATTTTTCCACTTCAAAGCTAAACAATCGGTCAGAAAAGCTAACCCTTCGAGAGTATATGAATTAAAGTCATTTAATATTATATTTCTATGATGTTTATATGCTCTCAGTTGAGCTTCAGTCCATTTCCAAATGCTAGCAACACAGTGTTTTAGATAGGCAACTCTGCAGCTTGCGCCTCTTCGCATCCCAGCCTCCTGTGCGGTGGAAGTCACTTTCACACCAAATACGCATGTGCAAGGCTATCCGCGAAAGGGGTTATTGAAACAGGGGAATTTGGAGGTCTATAAATTACACCTATGAAGAATTTGTTATTATTCATTCTCGCTTCACACCATAAGAGTTCGAGATTATCAACTCCCACTTAGCAACGGCGTGGAAAAAATACATGAAGAATTTTATATGCTTGAAACAGTGAGTGGGCTCCAACCCGGTAGTGTAGGAAAAATCCAGGGTTGGGTATAATTTTAGATGTATCCTTGAGTGTTTGTTTATGCTAATGTATCTGATAATGTGCTTGCTGGTACTTTGAACTCATCTTTCAAAAGAAAGTAGTTTCCTTTGTTATCACTATGGGAGGAACTTTTCTAATAAATCAGTGTTTACAGTTACCATTAATATGAGATAACAGGTTTACAAAAGGAACCTTTACTTACTGGACAGTGCTTCAATGTAGCTGTTTTCAGCATGATGTATTTGTTAACAAAAAGTGCCACGCTCCTACCTGGGCCACCACGTCGATCGCGACGGATTATAATGTGGTAGCCTTTGATAACAAAGTCCTCATCACTTTTGTTATTAGCTAAAAAAGTTTCAGATAAGGCAAAAATATCAGTCATGGGACAAGTCAGAGCGAAAAAAGCTGAATTTGTCTTGCGACGAATTCACATATTTGCATGGCACACAGTAAAACAGCCTGAACATCGAGTTCAGGTGCAGGATTTTGGTGAACAGCACCAGCTAACAAAACAAAAATGGAAAAATAGCCAGGAAGTACACGATATTTTTAACGTGGAATCTTAGCAATGAAACATAATATATCCAAAACAAGATAGTAATATTACGTTGCAATTTGGCAGGATGCAGATAAACAAATGTCCACGCTGCCATGACGTAAAATAATGCGTAAAAATGGGTAAGAAGTGAAGAACAATTACTGACACAAATGATGGAAGTGATAGGTGTACACCGGCAAACCGGTATTACTACAGGCAATATAAAATCAACAAACCATAGGTGAAAAATGCAAATACCATAATGTATCACAGACTGATAGATTATTGTTGCTTTCAACCATGTCATGTCAAACAATTTATAGTACATGTACAGAAATGCAAAGTTAAAATATGTAATGAGCTGGTTCAAGACAATAGACTGATCGAAGGGTTGAACAAAATCGTGGCTAGTAATCAGTATTGAATTGTCATAGTAAAACATGGCAAATACAACAGGTAAACAGGCAAAAGGAGCCCCGACACATAGACATGTAAAAGAAACGTAAACATAAATAACAGAGCAAAAATGCACGATGAATAATCTTGAAACCGATATCAAACTCAGAATGCAGCGCAATGTTCTTAACAACTCTAGGAAAACACAAAAATATCCTTAAAGTAGATAATTGGTCGTGAAAAAGAAAATAACGAAAATGCAATATACAAGAATAAGAAACCAAGAGAGTAAAAAATATTCAATAGACTGTTTATCTCAGTTGGTTGCCAGGGGAATCCTCATCCTGGCCAAACAAAATTATGTTAGTTTGGTGCCAAACTGCCACTATACAAAAAAGTGAGGTAGAAGAACAAAATTTTATATAAAAAACACAGATGGCAACATGTTGTGGATCACTGATGTATCAGAAAATGGCAAAGATGAGTTAGAAACAAAAATTGGGGATTATGAAAAAAATGGCTTACTGGACAGCACCATAAAATTAAAGTACATATAATTTAACCTGTTGTTGCAATCATCATAATAATCGCTTGTAGGCCATGGCGCGGGTCCCGCTCAATACGACCCCCCCCTTCAAATGTACCGATAGTATTTATGACCAGGGAACGTTCAGAATAGCGAAAATGTACCATCTAAACGTTCTTTATTTTTTTATTACAATTTTTTTCTTCGGTAGTGTCATTTTTCAGCCACTGGAATTAAATAAAATACACACATTCGTTAAAAGACAACTACATGGGCCTACAGACAGGAAATGTCACAATTTATAATTGAAATCGATGGAAAAAAAGCCCCGTCTAATTATCTATATAGCGACAGAATGAAAAAGTTGCATTTGCTCATGCTAGCTGTGGATTTCTGTGTCAATTATATGCATGTGGCTATGGATCTCTAATGTAACGGCATTTAAACTCGTTTAAATAGAATTGTATGTCATTGCGATATGCAATTGTGTGTATCTGTCAGTCTGGCCAAACATAACAGTCGGGGCTTGCATATGTTTCTTCTCTCCATGTCACTGTATATTAAACATATTGTGATTTATTGCTTTTTTGTAGAATTTGTTGACATTTTTTCGTGGAATTTACCAACAGTGACATTGGCAGTCGGGGTACGGGGCTAGGCGTTAATCCCATCAAAGCAACATTGTGCACACAGACGCCACCCTGTGTCAATCGCCGCTGGTTTTAATTGAAGGCAATCAAGTAAATTGTGCTGAAGCAACCAAGGCTACTACCTAGGTCAAATTTTTGAAACCAAAATAAAAATAATATAAAAATAAGCTAGAGGCTACAAATAGGAACCCGTCATGTTTTGGATTTTGATGTTTCAAACATTATCTTAAACAATTACACAACCTCAGCTCTCTTTCCTTTGGTTTTTGTAAGGAAACAAATCAATCATGATCTCAATATGATATACTCCTCCCAGAAGTCCTCTCAGCTTAAATTTAACCCTTTCTTTGAATACATTTCTTATTTTAAGGAATCACCTTTGCGTTCTCTGAAAATGTCTTTTCAATAGGCTTTATTATGAGTTTTAATATTTATAATTGCCCTTATCTTCACTTATAAATAATGCTTGTAACTAGATATACCTCTTGCAGCAGCTATATGAAGCTGAATATGCCATTTTGCATTCTCTTTGGTGATTTGGGATTCACCACCCATTATATCTATGAGCTTGATTGTATGGCAGTCGAATTTGCTGCTGGGGGGATCTTTCAGGTTGACCTCAATTGTTTCAATCACCTGAACGAATAGTTGAGATCTGTCAACTATTCTTATCATTTACAATTGTAAGAGTACTTTTTAACATTACTTATGTACTGAACTGTCACCAGTCATCGCAACGATGGGTATACCTCACCTGGGAGGCCAGTCAGGCTAAATTCAACTCTTTTTTCGTCCATTCCATGTAATATATCCAGACTGGAGTCCTTTAAGTTGTTATTACAACTAGTTTCAGTATTACTTCCGTTGTTTATCAATCATATCGTTCGAACCTATTGCAAAGATTCATCAGAACTGGATATAGTATAGACCCATATCTTTTATATGGATTACGAAGCAGGCCAAGCCTATATTAATCACTCTCCATGGCACAGATCGTGGCGTATACTTCCTACCAGCATGTTTGGTAGAGGAAACCGAAGGACTCGGAGAAAACCACCGTATACAGGCAGAGTGGTAGGAACTCTTTCCACATGCTTCCCCGGCCGTGAATCGAACCCGGGCCGCAGAGGTGAAAGGCGAGCGTGTTGCAGCTCGGCCAACCGTGCACCCTGATATAACTCTTACGGAAGGCCTGTCAGACAAGATTGAACATATTCTTCAGCCTCTTCAAATTTCTGAGAGTAACTAACAGCACATATCAGTGCTATTCTGGTTGTTCTAGCCTGAGACCAATTGATTTTGTTTTGGACCTTTATGATTCACAAATCATCTTATACGATCAGACACATCTCACCTGTGAGCCCTCTCATGCTAAATTCAACGGTTGTAGCCACCATCGACCATTATCATGTAAACCCCTGTCCACCATTGACCACGATGGATTAGTTTCGTATTTTTTATTCTTGCTAATTGTTCTGTGTAAAGTGGATTTATAATTTTACATTTATAATTCCTCTTATATTGGTTTAAAAATAAATAATGCTCAGAACTAGATACATCTCTTTAGGCAGCAATAGCAAGCTAGATTTGACATTTCACCATTTCCTTAGCTATCTTGGATCCATCATGTCAGTAAATCAGTGGGTTTGATTTTTTGCTAGTCAAATTGCTCCTGGGTAATCTCTTGGGTAAAACCAAATTGTTTTTCCACCATGGTGTTTCAAAACATGTTGTTAACTCTTTCAGTGCCAATCACGACAAAAGTCGGTCTACTTAAGTCAGACTAGTCTGAATTATCATGAGGATCCCACATTCGTATTCTTCGTAAAAAGGCCTTTCATTAAAAAAACCAGTATGCCTATGATTCCAGAAAAAAATATCCCAGGTCAACAGCTTTTCTCGGCGCGCATTGTGCACAATGCGCCTAATGCGCGCCGAGAAAACCTGTTGACTCAGAAATTTGGCACTGAAGGATAAAAGAATCAGACACATCTCACGTGGGAGCCACTTCCGGCTAAATTCAAAAGTTATAGAATCCATGTAATCTCCTGTCCACCCTTGAGCACGATTTTTTTTTTTTGTAATTTGGACTAATCATCAACCATGAATGTACTTGTACATAACTCTCCTTGGAAGTCGGCCAGGCTAAATTTGATACTCTCTATTCTTTCTCCATTTTCTCCAATATCAAGAATCAACAGTTCTCCCAGGCTAAATTTGGTACTTTCAATCCCTTTAACATTTACTGTGTTGTTTTTTCAATATGTAGGATTAACAAGCACGACAATGTCAATGTTGTTGACATTGTTTTAGCATCATATCAATTTTGCTTGTTTTTGAAATCGATGTATAAAGTTGTTTTTTGGACTAAAGAGACCTGGATATTAGGGACGAAGCACACTATTTTGTTGCAGGCTGGTGGGTGATAATAAAAGCGAGTACCCCCCTCCCCCACAGAACACGTGAAGGATAATAATAATCATCATCATCATCATCATCATCATCATCATCATCATCATCATCATCATCATCATCATCATCATCATCATCATCATCATCATCATCATTTGCAATTAAGCTGTATGCAACAAGCGTCTGTATATAAATACATGCCCACTGTGCAACTAGTACTCGTTGTGGAGTCAAAATAAAATTCAGTCAGTTTTCTGAAAACTTGAACATAAAAATGCCCGTTAATATTGACATATATACAGTTTTTCTTATTCGTTGAATATTCATCGCTTTATAGAATGTACACATTTTAAACATTTGCATTGAAACATACAATAGAGGTCACAAAATATCTTGATTTTGTTTCGTGTCCAATACCACATGTTAGGCATGCCCCTGTACAGTATTAACCCCTGCTGTGGGTAAACCACAACTTCGAGAAGTCATTAAAAGTTGATTCCATGTTTGCGTGGAAGGCATAGAGACTTGTGAGCATCAATGGATCAGTGGCTGTGGGATTTATTTGATATCCCGTTTATGTAGGCCTATTTTTAGTGGTCCAGCTATGGAATCGCGTTAGGCTACATTATATGGTTTCACTAAGCCTCAAGCTGTAAAAAAACGTACATTTATGAGAAAGAATTCGAAATATTGCTGATGTGTTGTTTTTTTTTTTTTTGCTTAATCATACATATCATTGGTGTCCTTGTGCATCTCTGAAGATGGCCATCATGGAAGTAATCCCAAGCAAGAGGGAAATAATTTTACATAGATTTTTTTATCAGGTAATAGAAACATACATAAAATAGAATGCGTCCAAATTAGTCTTAATCTCTCTCAGAGTGAACACTGATGTATTTCGGAATCGGTTTTTGCCTGTAACGAAGCTTACCCTGAAGTTAAATCAGAATACAGCCTGTTTGTGTAACTCAAAAAGGAAAAGAAGACTTCTGGAGGGGGAGGGGGATTCATTTCTATTTATTTTAGTTTAAGGAAAGTATGATATCCCACGTTATCTTTGTATTGTCTTTGAATTGTGAGAATTGACTATGGTATACAATTTGCCTAAGTTCCGTAATATTTATATCTAGAATTTTTATCATATGCGTAGTGTCGGCTAATATTTCATTTTGACGAAAGACCAAACCTGCTGATAAAAGGCATATTTGGGAACATGATGGATCATGTTATAATTCGTTTAGATTGTTTCTATTTACGTCACGAAAATTTTGTAAAATATTGTTCAGAGATAAGTGTGAGATCATAATTTAGAAAGAGGAAAGTCAAACTTTTATGTCGGTTAGATCGACTATAATCACTCGGGTGATGGTAGTTAGATTCCATGTGATATACAAATATGCTAAATGTATTTGAACAGAAGGAATAATTACACAGCTGACCATACTGCATTGAACATGAAAATGGTGGCAAGCAAGAAAACAAGCAAAAAAGCTTAGTATATGTGTTGTGTATACAAAGGATGACGACGACGACGATGATAATGATGATGAGCAGTAGCGTATGGTTGGTATATAGGCCTAAGCCATACTAAACCTTGCTGAAATTATTGGTAAAGTAAGGCCCCAAGCCGGAAAGCAGATCTCTTGTATCGCAACAATAATTTGTAGTTGCCTACCAGTAGTACTAAAAGTATCAGGATTGCTGGGAAATATTTTGTGGAAGTAACCCCACTCCATTGATAACCCAGTAGTAATGTTAGCTTTCCGTACAAAATTATATCATTCTCCCATTGGTAACTTTTATATATGTACTGTCCGGGTGAACATTGCATTTCGCGTTTTCATTTGTCTTTCCGATGCGAATAAAACCAACACAAATTGATATTTTCATAATAGTATCAGTTTATCTATATGTCATATTTGATAATTGGGCCCATATAAGAACGGGCCAGGCCGCATAGTGGACTAGAGAAGTCTTTATGTCTTCAACAGAAGAGTAAGATAATGTACCGAACTTCGCCTGAGGTGGATCTTTAGCCTGGAAGCCTGGAAGGGCTTGTGCCTGCAAGGGCTCTTCCACGCTTGATACCCTTCTCGTTCAGGTTTGTCGTTGATGAGGTCAACGATGACTTGGTGAGTGTTTTCATCCCTTTTCTCCAGTAAATCTGAACAACTCGAGTTTAAACGGCGATCAAACTGCTCAAGATCATCTGGCTGAAACTCCAATTCGTTTATTGTATTGAGTAAGGAGTAAGGTTTTTTCTTGGCTTAACACTCGAGCCTGTAATGATTTAACCCCGGTCATCACTCTGCTGAACGAAGGGCCCAGATTGAATCATATCTCCCAGACGTTACTCTTGCTCACCGACACCGTTCTCCAGTGACGCAACGTTTTCTGTCGTCGCTTTGTGTTGCTCCAAGAAGTCCCCAGCAGCGACATTTCACGAATCAAGTCAAGGATTGAATGCTTCGGTCACAATTTCAATAACGACTATTGACAAGATTTTAGTGTCTAATTACAATAGCTTAGGGTCTATCAATGTGTTGGGTGAAGCCCAGCCAAACACATTAACAAGTTTCCCTGCAGACCCAGGAGACCTGCCACTGTCACCGGCCGTATTGTGTCACATTCTTTTTCTATTCTAGGAAAGCCCTTCCAGGACTTCCTCAGATTTGATTGACTCAGGAATACAACCTTTCTTAGAAATTGAAGTTAATGTACACCTGCCAGTACCAGCGATCGCATCACCAGTTAGCAGGCCACATCATGTCTCCAATGATAATTTGATTAGTACAATATCCATTTCTCCATTACCCTCTTCAATGCCGGCCATTTCAATATCACGCAACACCAAAGTCAGAGCAAATATCGATAACGACGTGTCATAAAAAGCAATAACCACAGAAAAAGTTGTTTTTTAAGTCCTAATACTTCAGTGTATCAATCCAACACGTTACCCAGGCGTCAACGTGGCCCTTGTTTCCTACTTTTTCTAAATCCTTTGTTTGAAGGCAAGGAGACCTGAAGTGCGTTACACTACAATCTATTGAAGCATACAAAAGATAAAAACAAAACAAAACAAAACAAAACAGAAAACTATAAATTCTCGGATGAAGCAGGAAAATGAGGACATGGCGCAGTACTGCGGTAGGTTGGAAATCATTTCTGTTTCATTTAACCACTTGTATTTCCATTACTTTGTGACATTCTTCTTGTATAAAATACGAATATTATGGAATGACCATATCTCATCAAGGACTAAATTCCCCTTATATATATAACCGGACTACTTCTGATGATAATAAAATAAGTCCAGCATGTAGCAGTGTGGTTAGCAGATACGACGGGTTCTTGACTTTATTTTGGTCTCAGCTGAGCATGGTAATTGATATGTCACATAATAGTGGTCAGCAAGATAACTGTGTTGCTTTCCAGATGCATGGATATCACTGAGCTGGACAAATGAAAACAAAACTAAACAAAAGCATGCTTGAGAGTAACAGTCACAAGACACGGATAGATAGAAAGGCTCAAACTCTTGCGTCTTCATCATTATAGTGTCATTTGCTACATTGATGTACATGTATGGGCGATGTCAGTTACAAAGCCTAAATATAATGAACCCATTTAGCCAATGCCTGATGGTTTGAAACGACCAATTAAAATGTATTCATGGATTGCTGAAAAAAGGCGTTCCTTATCTAGCAGAGAGCGTTCAAAAGAACCAGACAATACTGTTTGTAGAGTGGATGGGTAAGAGAAGTGATAGAAGTAAGTAATTTTTAACGCGGTATAGTATATAGAGGGCATGTTAAAAAATAATGGACAACGATTTTATGTAAATGAGAATTCCGTTGGCTAGCACCCAGACGTAAGCGTGTGTGCTGAACCGATATAAACCTATCGCCAAAGTTGTACAGCTCTGGAAAGTTCACACTTCGAGGAACTGGTTGTTATAATTTTGACTTGAAGACTAGAAGTGATTTGGACTGTCGAGCATTGACAGGTAATTCGTTCCATAATCGACGCAGAAGGGAAAAAAGTTTTATCAAAAAGTTCAGTACTAGCCCTAAACTGAGCTAGGTCACAATGTTGGCGTGTAGTATACATGTACCTGGGAGCGTCCGGGACAGTAGGAAGTATAGTTTGTGCGGAGCGTGTGTGTTTACCAACCTGTACATTAAGGTCAACTTTGAAAGATCAATCCTTTTGGCGAATGTATGCCATCCAAGTTCTTCGTATAATTTTGCATTACTGGTACCATGCATTGTCCCAGTAACAGTGCGAGCAGCATTTAATTGAATACTTTCTAAAATTTGCTTCGTCAACTGCCGTACATCCACTCCAAATAGGGCTGTCATATTCAAGAATTGGTCTAATAAAGGAGACATGTATTGTTTTCAAGTTTAGCCCATCAAGGGTAAATGTTAGTCCCTTCATAATATTGACCAACTTACTGGTTTTAGCAACAATTCCATTAACATGATCAGTCCACCTTAGATCAGAAAGCATAGTGACGCCGAGATGTTTATGCTGGTTAACCTTTCTAAGAACATGGTCTTGAAATATAATTGGAGGATGATTGGATGAGTTAGTTTTTCAAGAGCTAAGCATGGAGTTTGATTTTTTTAGGCTTTGAAAGTAATTACCCAATCGGCCCATTGACTGATATCAGAGAAATCAGAATTAATAGATGCAGCCACCGCTTCAGGATCATTAATTTGTAGGTAGAAGCTAGTGTCATCAGCAAACATCTTAATATTTGAACGTACAGGATCAACAATATCATCGATATAGATTGGAAACATGAGAGGACTAAGAACCGACCCTTGCTGCACACGTAAACCAATTGAACCCAAACCAGAAGCTTGACCTTGGATAACAACACATTGTTGACGATTATGAAGGTAATATGTAAAACACTCCAGTAAGTTACCATAAATACAATTTTTCTCAATTTGTGCAGCAGACCTGTACATCATATTTTATCAAATGCTTTGCTTATGTCCAAGAAAATAATGCGGAATTCTTTTGTTGGTCGACTGCCAACAGAGTTCATGATAAATGAGCAAAATATGATTAACAATACTGTCTCCCGGAGTGAATCCAGATTGGTGAGTACAGATAACAACGTTGTCCCGAAAATAATTAAATACATTTTTAAACACAATCTTTTCCAACACTTTACCAACTCAGCTAAGTGAAAACACTGGTAATTATTACATGAATTCTCGGGCCCACTCTTGTGAAGGGGACAAACGTTAGCTTTTTTCCATACTGCAGGGATTTTTTCTCTAAAGGGTAGTTAGGTAGAAATAGCTGGAGCATGTCGGGCTTTCCGTTTCAGTTTCGCGTTGCTTATCTTCTTGGGGATGGACGTATTCTGGCAAGCACACTCGCTATTTAAATGGAATAGTTGTTGTCCCGTTAACAGGTTGGTTACCAGAAAGATTTTCACTATGAGACTGGAACATGAAAATAGGAATCGGAAGAAAAGAAGTATTCATGAAAGGGCGAAATTTAAACTCGAAACAAGCAGAATAAGTTTGACCATCATTCTGATTTTCTGTTCGCTGGCGGTGACAGCCGGGGACACTTCCTCTTTGTGCGGTTCCCGAAGTTGCCCTTGGGGAAGCTGGGCGGCGTGGAGCTCTTGCTCTGAGCAGTGTGGAAGTGCGGGCATAAAGAATCGTACACGCAACCCCGCAAGGGGTTCGTTCTGCGGCGGAGCCTCGTGCCCGTCGCGACAGACACAAGTGTGTAACCGATATTGTCAGAACAGGGGGACACCGCGGGCCGGATATTGCGACTGCCCAGATGGATACTGGGGAACATGTTGTCCACACAGTGAGTATAAGCATATAGCCTGGTTGAAACTTGATACTTGATAGTGTCACCCGTCTTGTTCTGTATCGGGAATCTCACAATTCTTAAACAATAAACCATAGTTATAACAAGAAAAGAAGATTTGCTGAAGCAAATCAAATCTGTCTGTGTGAAGTAAAAACTTAGATAAATTTAAATGCTACAACATTTGTTTGTAGTTTATTAGGTATGCCTTCAAACACACACACACACACACACACACACACACACACACACACACACACACACACACACACACACACACACACACACACACACACACACACACACACATATATATATATATATATGAAATAAATCGGGAATGGCACCACTACCTACACTAGCTTTTAACATTTAATTTTTTCATGTGTACCCAACTAGCAAAAATCCGTTTTACTTTCATTTTCGTTTTTGGTTCATTGTATGCGTGTACAGCACAAGCCTATGAATTGCAGTTGAAATGGCAAATGTACCTTCAATAGCTTTGACGATATTCGACCTTTAAACTTTTGATGCATCTTTAATTAGCATAAATTTAGATTTTATAACTTTTGTTTGTAGTCCATTTGATGTGCATATAGCACAAAACCTATAAATTATCATTCCATGACCAAATCTTGTTTTTTTCCTTTTTGCCGCTTGACATTCTATTTTATCCAGATTGCTTTTTCTTCCTTCTTTCATTCCTTCCTTCCTTCCCTTCTTTCTCTCTTTCCTTCTTTCTTTTTTTCGTTCTTTCCTCCTTTCTTTCTTTCTTTCTTTCTTTCTTTCTTTCTTTCTTTCCTCCTTCCTTTCCGGTATTTCATTTTTACCAGCAGATTTTTTCATGCCAAGATACTTATTTTCCTAGATTTTTTCCTGTAATTTTATGCTTTCTTTCATATAGCTTTTCAAATTTCAACTTTAATGTATAATGTTTTCTTGCCAAAAACCGTTTGCACTTTATCGATGAGGGTAAGGTTTAGTATATTTTGTGTATGAGGATCTGTGAATATTTTGGATTTTGTAGAATTTCTATGAGTGGCAACTGACCAAATGTGAGAACCGTAACAATGGGTCTGATATAAGTGACTGTGATTTTAGAAAATCTCATGTTGTCTTTATCGGCAATCACAGCACTTTACAATAAATAGCGCGACTTCCTTGCTTTGTCGGTACATTTTTCAACACATTCGTCGGAGCTGGTACGCACAAGTGTTTCGTTTTTATTTTTAAATTGTATATCCTGGACGAATTTTCCCTGGGTGTTGAAAATGATTACTTGAGATTTCCTGAGTATCCAATAAATCCACAGCGATGTCGATCTACTAAAGTCAAACTCGTCCTAATCATTATCTGGATCTCCGATTCGTATTCCTCGTAAAGACACTTCATTTAAGCACCAGCATGCCTACATTTCCAGAGAAAATATCCCAAGTCAACAGCTTTTATCGGCGCGCAATGGGCTGTTGACTCAGTCCAAAATTTGGCATTTAAAGAGTGAGTGACTCTTATTTGCATTTTATGTATTATATTGGCCATTACATACATGTGTCATTGTCTCTAATTTGACAGGGTTTGATGAATTACCATTGGCTGCCGCCTTTTGACCTATTTCAGCGTCTGTTTTGCTGTACAGGATCTCGGTAGTAAAGTCACATGTAGATACATGTCCATCAGACTGTAGTTCCTTGACATTTTTTCACCAGTTTCCATGGATGTAGCTACCTGACATACACTGTCAAATATCAATTCTGGCATGTCAATTAGTTTTGTGATAATGCACTCATGTCTCAGACCACACACAAACCTGTCTCGTAGGGCACATTTCAGGAACTCGGTAATAATTACAGTAGGTTGACAACCTTTTTTATTCCACTATATAGTCAGTGATCGTTTCCCTGTCTTTATGATGTCTTGTACCAAAATTGTAGCTTTCAGCTATCTCAAAGGGCTTTAGATTGAAGTGCTGCTCTATCACTAATACGATGATTTCCATTTGGGCCTCTTTGGGTTTTTGTGGCGCTAGCAAGTTACTCAGATTTCAGTATGCTTCTGGTCCAATTTCGGTTTAAATTATTGCTTTCTGTCTTTCTTTCGTAGCCTCTTTTTGTGGATCTTTGTCGGTTTCGTTTATCATTATTTGGTTGGCAGCAAAAACCATTTACGTTCTCCATATAAAGTCTCTTTTTCATGGTCAAACTCGCCCCATCTTCCAAGATATGATCATAAAACCCCGATTCTGTTGATTACCATGGTAACACAGGACAGCCACGTGAAAATGGCGGATTCTGGGTTGATGCAAGGCCTAAAAATTATGATTGCCAATAGAGTCCAGACAATAGTTGCTGCAGTATTGCGCAAATGAGAAAGTGTTCTCAAGGCCATTATCTTCACTTGGCAGTCGGTTACTCGGACAAAACTTGTTGCCAAATTGTTGTATTTCTGGGTCCCAAACCCAAACCAAAAATTGCGTATGCTCAATATGACACTCATTATACAAGGCCTAAGGCCTAAACCTTACGTCCATTCATTATACGCTATAAATATACTACAGAAGCTAGTCAATCTAAGAATACGGTTTGATTGTTTTTTTCTTAGTGCAGGCACGCGGTGAGGTCGATGTGCGTGCGTTCTGGGTTTCAAGGCAGTTATTCTGTGCCAGCATCTTTGTGTTTGGTCTGTTTGGTTTCTTTGCAGGAAAGGGATATGAATATCTATGGATTCTTTTTCTTCGAGTAAGTTTAAGTTTGAATTTTACTATTTAACGTATATTCATTCATAAACCAGTATATAAAAATTTTTCAAGCATTGCCATTATAAGCAAGAACCTGTTTTACAGTATGTATTTGTATATTAGTAATATTTCATGTTTATGAGTTCTCTATATTTAATTGGGTTGTCTTTACCATATGCAAGGTAAAAGCTGGCACCCGCCATTATATTAAAGGCATATGCGGGAGTTACAGGCTGCCAACGTGCTTCATGGCTTCCCGCTGATTACCTGTCCATAAAGTCATTTGGCAGTTGAAGCCTACCACTTTCTAAATTTTGAACCGAGCGTGATAATGTGTCAATTAATTTTTGGGTTACAACTCAGACAGTGACTGGTACGGCTTTGGAACGTAGAGAGATTACCGGCATTATTTTGTGTTTAGCACTGCACGGTAGATGTCGCACTGTTGCTCTTGTTTGTATAAACCTGAGATTATCGAGTGCTTATTGTTAACATGCAAATCTCCAATCGTTCTACGGGGATAATCAAAATCCAAAGCTGTAGGGTTCTGAACAGACGACATCAATATCCGTTTTATTGAAGAAATGAATTGAATATGCTAGGTTGAGTTGCACTGTCGGATATACGCTTGCCTTCGTGAAGTAGGGATAGTATAGTCTGACGAAAGGTCGGATTTACGGATGGCTGGACAGTCTCTCACCATATCTTATGTTTCTTTTAAAATTTTTTTGAGAGAATTGTTCTCTTGTAATACTCCTCAGCCAATCGTGAATGCTCCTGGCATTGGCCACGGAATTACTTAAAATTTGTACCTACATAGCATCAATAGTGAGAACATTGGTACAGTGCGAAGCTTTAGAATATGATCGCATCATCTTTCGCTTTTCTTGACGTAAGACTGATGTGTAAAAAGGTAAATCGTGTTGGAAAACAGCAATTTCTACATCAAGGATGCACTCTTTAGCTGTTTGTGTAGCCATGGGAAAGGATTTTATATTTATATTGCGAAGAAGCTCCCGTGTATTAGTGTAACATACTATAATATTGAAGTGCACAGGAATCCAGTCTATATGTGACTGATTGAAAGTTGGGTGCAGTATACTCCAGCGTTTGACGATGAGATTCCTTCTTTTTCTTGAGGGGGTTGGGGGGGGGGGGCGGCAAGAGGAGCAACCCCAGACCCCCTCCGTCCAAACATTCATTGATTTAAAATCACTCAAATAATGGTTCAGACTCCGTGTTCAGTTATGGTGCATTGTGCAAAAAATTGCATTGCATCCACTTCACATAACAATTTGGTTGGGTCTATGTTCATCTAAATCCATGCGGACCTACAGTATTGGCTATCGCGCTTGTGCAGACTCAGAAAATCATGTTTGGGGTCTACAATAAAATATTATAGCCAAATGTATTACTTCCCAGTTATATCGTCATTATCAAGGTTGTTGGGCTGGCAACATAAGGCTTTCAATCTACTCAAGCATATATATCTTAATTTCGTATGCTATGGGTACATATTAAACACAGAATACAAAATAGCTTGCATTCGAGCCATGAGAAAATGCTGCTGAAAAAAGTAATAAAACGAAATATATGTGAATATCAAAGAAATAAAGTCCCTATCTGAAGATAAATCATCCCATGTGTATGCTTTTATATTACCACAAAAGCTAGCCAGTACACAGTATATTGACAGCATGTGCGATTTCTTCCATCGTAAGGATAGTGTGTAACCTGCCCTCACGAGCCAGCCAAACTTCATGCTCAAACCTGACAATTACTTCGGTTTCACTCTCCTCTAATCCAGGGGCATATAACTGTTGAATGCATTGACCATAAGTTAAGCCAGGAAAATTATACTTGTCCAAATTGTAATTCCGCGCAATCACATCAAGGAAGGTGCCGGCACTCAAGCTACTTTCATTAAGAGCTGATTGCCACAGGTATTAATTACGGAATAACCACTGTTTCAAACTTTATGGATAAACTTAAAGAACCTTCTGTGAAATTGAACTTCTACATGGAAATCTTGATATATAAGACACTAACTTATGGCCTTATACCAGGCTGTATGAAAAATATTTATCCTTGTTTCTAGGAGAAATCCCCGAGCTGGTGCCAAGACAAAGGCATGCAGTCAGTTTTAAAAAGCTGATACCTATTATCAGGAAATCTTTTGTTAAAATTGTGGGCTAAGTACATTGATCTCCATTTACATCTGGGAAATAATTTTTTCAATGTTTTCGTTACTTACTATAGATAGAGATGTTGATAGCTGTTAAAATAAAGTTCGCTCACTTGGCGCATCTATGGAACTAAACAAAAATTGCTGTGCGTTTTCGCTTCACGAGATAATCATCCTTTACCTCCGAGCCTCATTTATGTTTTTCTGCATTTCTCGCAAAAACAGTGTTACAATCTTACAAGAATTTTGGCCGTATGTGTCCATCACGCACATGGAGATGAATCCCCTGTTTGAAGGCGGGGGACCTGAAGTGCGTGACACTAAAATATGTTGCGCCACACAAAAGACAAAGAAACGGAAAACTGTAAATACCCGGATGAATTAGGAACACAAGGACACGGCTCGCTACTGCGATTGGTCGGTAACGGTCTCTATTACATTGAACTACTTGTACTTACGTTACTTTATGACTTTCTTTTTGAAAAAAAAAATGAACACTATAGAATAACCTTATTCTTACGAACAAATTCCGTTTGTATATATAACCGGGCTTCTGCTGTCATGACAATAAAATAAGTCCAGGATGTAGTGTGAGTTAGCAGATACGATGGGTTCTTGACTTTATTTCGGTCTCAGATGAACATGGCGATTGATACGTAATAATTGCCAGCCATATAACATTTGGCTTCCCAGATGCATGAATATCACTGAGCCAGACTTATTTGTATCTGGCCCTACCGTGAACCTTATTGAAGGTCCATGGTTTGGTCAAATGAGCGTACCATGAAACTGCTATAAAAAGCCCCGTAGCGTTACCACATATTATACGTAAACATATCACACAAAACGCACAGTGAAATATCCATCCATTCATTTTACGGTAAATTACAAATTCTACAGAAACTAATTTGCCAAAAACTAATTAAAATATTACAAATAAAGTGTTTATTTTCTCTCATTAACTTAAGTTTATGGAACTTTGTTACAAGAATTAAAGATATTTTAGATCGAAACTTTTCCTTTACAAATAAAGAATGTGATAGGGCACGTCTTCAGCAAAGTTTAGAAAACTATAACCCTTCTGCAAAGCCTTTTCATATTCTGTAAAAACCTACTTAGCTTTATGAACTTAAAACACACTGAAATTTAAGTCCCAGAAAACTACCTGCTGGACATGGAAAACTACCTGCTGGACGGCGACACAGTCGTCTCTGATGCAAAATCAAAGGATGGAGTGTTCTTTCGGAAACAAAACATTGTTGATGATTCTAATTTTCTTCTGCCCACTGCTCAACCAGTGCACGGCAACTCACTAAATACCATAAGTGTCTCCGAAGATGAAGTATTTTCTATTTTAGCATCACTTGATGTGACCAAGGCCACTGAGCCAGATGGTATAAACCCAACCTTACTAAAAGAGAGTGCCTCTGCAATCGCTCCTTCCTTGACAAGAATATTTAACATCTCATTAGAGAAGGCAATTTTCCCATCTGAATTGAGAAGAGCTCATGTCAGACCAAGCTTTAAATGTGGTGATACTAGTATCTGTAGCAATTATCGGCCAATTTCACTTTTAAGTTGTGTTGCAAAAGAATTCGAACGTGTTGTGTTCAAGCACGTCTTTAACTTTCTTAGGGATGACTTCCTTTTGTCAGACAAACAGTCGGGCTTCATGCCGGGTGATGGCACAATTAATCAGCTTCTGTATTTGTATCATGAATTTGTGAAAGCTGTAGATCTGCAAAAGGAGGTCAGGGTGGTATACTGTGATATTACTAAAGCTTTTGAGAAAGTTTACCATCCTGCACTAGTCCACAAACTTTGTAATTCAGGGATTTCCGGGCCTTTATTAGGTTGGTTCCCAAGTTACCTAACGAATCGAACCCAGAGAGTTGTTTTGCAAGGCGGGTTATCTAGCTGGGGCAGTATCGAAGCAGGGGTTCCACAAGGATCAGTACTCGGACATCTTCTATTTCTGATCTACATGTATATCAGTGACATTGTTGACATTGTATGATCTCATTAAATTATACGCAGATGATGTTACATTATTCATACAGTCGACGATCCCACTGACTCTGATTGTCCTGCTGGAATTTTAAACGACGATCTAAGTGCAATCCAAAAACAGGCAAAACAGTGGTTGGTTACATTTAATAGCACTAACCAAAACTATGCTTGTTAGTAGAGAGCGAAATCCTTCATATTCTCCAGTCCACTTTCAAGATAATACCCTTGAGAACGTCACTCAACAGAAATATCTTGGTCTGGTGATAAGTTCAGATTTATCGGGGTCTAATTTTATTAATTATATAGCTTCTAAAGCTAAACGGCTAATTGGTGTGATGAAAATGCTGCAATATAAACTTAGCAGGCGCTCTTTGGAAATAGTTTACTTCATGTATATCAGACCTATATTAGAATATGGAGATGTGGTCAGGGGAGGATGCACGGAGTCAGACGCCGCACCATTGGAGAGTATTCAACTGGCTGCAACCCGTGCTGTTACGCAAGCCACATGTTGCACTAGCCATTCCAAAATTTACAGTGAAACTGGATGGGAAACCCTTTCGAAACGCAGGGAAAAACACAGATTAAAATTATTCTACTTAATGATCCATGGTCGGGCACCTTCATACCTGTGTAATTTAATTCCTGCAAATGTATCATCCAGGAACCAATACAACATTAGATCCAAAAATAACTTAACTGAACCCAAATGCAGACTCACTCTGTTTAAAAATTCCTTTCTACCCTCCACTATTCGACAATGGAACATGCTTCCACGTGCTGTCCGCAATTTAGAAGACGTAGATTATTTCAACGTAAACTTAACAGTGACATCCAAAAAACCAACGAATTATTTTACATAGGAAAGAGGAGATTAAACATTTTACATGCTCGAATCAGGATAGGTTGCAGCCAGTTGAAGCACGACATGCACAAAATTGGTTTAATTAGTTCCCCTGCATGTACATGTGGTGCTCCTTCCGAAACTTCTTTCCACTTTTTCTTTGAATGTCCGAATATCACCGTACATAGGAATTCTTTATAGACGGTGGTAATACCCCTGGCTCCTTTCATTTTAAATACCTTACTATATGGAGGCAAAAGTTGTTCAAAAGCAAACAACAAAATTATCTTTGAATCGGTACAAAGTTTTATCCTTCTGTCAGGCAGATTTAAACCTCCGTAAATTGAATAACATTAAATTCATAAAAGACATTATCTTAATCTTTGTTTGCATGTGTATCTGTGTACATATGCACATGTATATACCTACATACAGATGTACATGTATCTATCTGTATTAGGGTATATGTGCGCGAACCTGCTCACTTATATATATTTTTTCACCTAAGATTAGCTGGAAGTCCCCTATCTGTCCCGTAAATATCTTGGGTGTGTACCTTCTAAGTGTTGTGTCTGCGTCATGGTACCGTCCTGTGTCTAGTAGTCTTTGTTTTTCCTTTTTTTCTTTTTTATATATATATTTTCACTTATCTACATATCTAGCATGTTAACATATTTTTTATTTTTATAACACGAGAGGGATTAATATAGGCACTGCCTTTTTCCCAATTGTATTTTTTGAAATAAAACATGTTTAAACCAAGTCCTAGAAAACTTAACAAGTGCTTCTGTCACTTATCTCCGTCAAGCCGTCGAGAATCCAGAGGGAAAAAACCGAAAGCACACTAGCAAGCGACAGTTTAAACCACGGAGGAGCGTTCCACACATTAATGCGCTAACAACAAAAATGCAGCCTCTTCCTGTTTTACTACCAAAAAAAAAAAAAAAAAAAAAAAAAAGTATCAAAACAATATATCAACCTACAATAAGAGTATCTATTAAACTGATCGCGTTACATATATAAATAGATTTACCAGAGAATAAATGTTATCAAAATATTGCAGGCTCAGCACATCAGTCTACCCGAACTTATTGAGGCTCTTCATCTCGGTTTCGCTTTGCTTATCCTCTTCGGCATGGGTATATGCCGGCAAGCACATTCGTACTCCTACGAATAGTTGTCGACCAGTTTATAGCTTGGTTCCCGAAGAGATTTTCATCGTGAGACTCGAACATGAAGATGGAAGTTGGAAGAAAAGAATGTATTTATGAAAAGGCAAGATTCAAACTCGAAATAATCAAAATGAGTTTGACCATCATTCTGATTTTCTGTTCGCTGCCTGTCGGGGACACTTGCAACAGATGCCGTGCCCGAAACTGCCTTTGGGCAAGCTGGTCGGGATGGAGCTCCTGCTCTCATCCGTGTGGAAGTGCGGGCACACAGTATCGCACACGCGGCGTTTTAAGGCATGCATCCTGCGGCGGTGCTTCGTGCAGGGGCTCGCACCAACAGATACGATCGTGCAACCTATTTTGTCGTAATGGAGGCACACCAAGGGCCGGATTTTGCAACTGCCTAGATGCATACTGGGAAACATGTTGTTCAAACCGTGAGTAGCGGCACATAGCTTGGTTGTGACTTGTTTTTGATAGTTTCGCCCGTCTTGCCCTGTATCCGGACTGTCACAATGCTTTTGAAGGCAATAGTTATTATAACTACACTTATACCTGGAAAAGAAGATTTGCTTCAAAGCAAATCTATGTGCCTTCAAAACTTGCATAAATTTAAATGCAATAACTTTTGTTTGTGGTTTCCTGTATGTGCTCTCAGCACAAGAATATGAATTACATTGGAAGTGGTGCCTCCACCTGCAATAACTTTGAAGATATTCAACATTTAAACTTTTCATGGGCCTCTAATTAGCAAAAATGAAAATTTGGGTTTTTTTTTGGTTCATTGGATGCGTCTTCAGGTAAAACGTAGGGATTAAAGTTGGGAGTGGCATCTCTTTCTACAATACCTTTGAAGATATTAAACCTGTAAACTTTTCAAGCATCCTTAATTATCATAATTAAAATTCCACGAGTTTGGTTTCTGGCTCATTGGATACGCAAACAGCAGAAAACCTGTAAATTAAAGGTGGAATGGTAGCTCTTCCTTTTACAGTGTTGAAGATATTCAACATTTAAACTTTTCCAGTGCCCCCAATTAACATATATTAAAACTAGAAAAGAAAATTTGCTTCAAAGCAAATCTGTCTGTGTGCCTTGGAAAGTTATAAATAATAAATACTACAACTTTTATCCTTTGGTATTTCACATTCCATTTAGTTTGTAGCTGGATACAAATTTCAAAGTCCAAATGACCTCGACCTTTACAGGTCACATATAATTGCCAAATTGCACAGTGTTACAATACGCACAATTTAAGTCGGACATGAACCAAATCAGATGGAAATTGACCAAGTTATGGCAAGATGAAACTTTCATAGGGCCAAATGACCTTGGCTTTTGCCCTGTAGAGGTAATGACCTTGACCTTTGACCTTTACAGATCACATGTAAATTGCGCAGTTTTACAATACCCGCAATTTAAGCCCAACTTGAACAAAATCGGATGAAAATTGACCAAGTTATGGCAAGATGAAACTTTCAAAGGGCCCAATGACCTTGACCTTTCCCATTTTGAGGTTACATATTCTTACAAAAAAGTGCAGTTTTGCAATACTTACAATTTGAGTTCAACATGATTAGAAATGGATGGAAATTGGCCGGGCTTTGGCTGGATGAAACTTTCAAAGGTCCAAATGACGTTGACCTTTGACCTCTAGATGTCACATGTACGTTTCAAAAATCTGCCGTGTTACAATAGCTACAATATGAGTCCAACATGATCAAAATTGGATAGAAATTGACCAAGTTCTGGCTAGAAGAAAGCCACCATCGAAAGTGGCCTTTGACCTTGAAGTGGCCTTTGACTTTGAAATGACTTTTGACTTTGAGATGACCTCTACGTGAAGTGAACCTTGGCCTTTAAAATGACATTTTGACCTAAAATTTACCTTTGACCTTGACATGACCTTTGACCTTGACATTTGAGATGACCTTTGCCTTGTTATGGTCGAACTCCAATACACACGGAACCACATCTACTATAGTCTATAAGATATTGAAGATTTAAATTTTAATTAGCCCTCACTTGCATAATTTTAAAAAGCATGACGTCTCATTATAAAAAGGCAAGACTTCATCTACAGAAGTATAATTGTGCCAAGTTTTGAGTTTCTACGTATGATACTTTTAAAATGAAATGTCGGGCAAATTTGCCTGTAAAGAAAGAAACAGGAAGAAAGAAAGATAGAAAAAAAGAGTTCGTAGAAAAAATTGTTCTGTGTTGGCACACAGACATAGTTATACAATCTTTATTTGTTGTGCATTGGATTCCTTCATCACAAACATGTATAAATAGAAACAAACCAAAGTTGTAAAATATGGAAAGGGGGGGGGGGCGAGGGGGCGATCTTGAAAGATTTAAGAGTTGAATATCGACCGGCAAAATTATTATCAATCTGAAGATATGGCATTTGACTTCACATCCTGGTTCTGTCCATCATTAATTTTGTCCAGAGCTAAGCATTCGTATGCCAGTAAAGCTAGAATCGCATAAAGGCGCGTGGCCTTATCAGTAAGGTTGAAATGAGGCAAATGAAGAGAAACAATACATAATTTATGTATACACTGTATTTATGATAGACCAGGAGTACAACAAAACATGATCTGTCATCAGTAGTGAATGACTTGTAAATATGCACATCACAGGATTTGTTGTTTACATTCATGTTAGACATAGATTCCTAAGCTACCATATGGTGAGCCTTTTGTTCAGTTCATGTGGTAATGTCACCATTGAACCATAAATGAATCAAAGTTTTTATAAAAAGTACAACGTGCTAGAATTACATAGAGTTCCTCATTACATGACCAAATCTTGTTTGTTTGCTGACACTTGACATTCTGTTTTATCTTTCTTTCTTTCTTTCTTTCTTTCTTTCTTTCTTTCTTTCTTTCTTTCTTTCTTTCTTTCTTTCTTTCTTTCTTTCTTTCTGTCTGTCTGTCTGTCTGTACAGTATTTCCTTTTTACCAGCAGATTTTTTTTCATGCCAAGAGACCATTTTGTTTGTGTGTTTTTTTTAATTTTAATGTGTTCTGTCACGTAGCTATTCAAATTTCAACTTACAATGTCTAGTTGCAAAAATCTGTATGTACTTTATGGATGAGGGTAATGTTAAATACATTCTGTGCATGGGGATCTATAAATACTTTGGGTTTTGAATTTCTGTAAGTAACAACCGACCAAGTGTGGGAACCGTAAGAATGGGTCTGATATAAGCGACTGCGACTTCAGGAGATATCATGTTGGTTTTATCGACAGTCACAGCACTTTGCAATAAATAGCGCGACTTCCTTGCTTTGCCGGTAAATTTTTCCAATATATTCCACGGAGCTGGTACTTACATGTGTTTCGTTTTTATTTTTAAATTGTATATTCTGTAAGAATTTTGTCTGGGTGTTGAAAATGATTACTTGAGATTTCCTAAGTATCGAAAAAATCCAGTGCGATTTTAGGAGATATGTTGTCTTTTTTGGCAATCAGTGCACTTTACGATAAACAGTAAGACTCCCCTGCTTTGTCGGGTCATTTTTCTTCTGCACGGGAAAAACACCACTGGACATTATAATGATTCTAAGATATTCCGCGGAGCTGGTTCTTACTAGGATTTCGTTTTTAAATGGAAACTTTACATCCTGGAACAGTTTTCCCTAGGAGTTAAAAGAATTACTCGAGATTCCCTTCTATTTATTTCCACCCCCCCCCCCCATTTATCACTGTACTCTGATAACCACTTCACTTTCTGGCATGGCTATGACATCATCTGCCAAAAGTAAACTGCTGACATTCTTTTAGTCTCTAAAGATTCTTTCCGTTTCCTTAGAATTAAGTTAGGTTTCAAGACATTTTCTTTCTTTCTTTCTTTCTTTCTTTCTTTCTTTCTTTCTTTCTTTCTTTCTTTCTTTCTTTCTTTCTTTCTTTCTTTCTTTCTTATTTTCTTTCTTTTTTTTTCTTTCTTTCTTTCTTTTCTATTTTCTTTCTTTCTTTTTTTTCTTTCTTTCTTTCTTTCTTTTCACTTGGTCCATTTTGTATCCAATTTTGATCATACTGGGCTCAAATTGTAGATATTGCGACACTGCACATTTTTGTAATTTACATGTTACCCATAAAGGTCAAAAGTCCAGGTCATTTGGACATGTGAAATTTTCATCCAGGCATAAGTCTGTCAATTATTTTTCTCAGAAGACACATAATCAGACACATTTCAGCCAGGCTATTGTGCAAGCAGAGATGATTGAACTGTGAAAGCCCGGCCTCCATACCTATCAGTGCACAGGCAGTGGTACCAGTGCCCAGTGCTGTGGGCTTACCCTTCAATCCCTAGGGAGACTCTCTGTGTTGGACAGTAAACTTGTCTGCATTGTGTTACAAAGCCCCCTTTCCGAAGCAGGCTACAGAGTCTGAAGCCTCCTTTGTGTGACTTCCCATCACTATAAGCTAGTACTGACTGAGAGGCGCCACACAGCAGGGTATCTTTATACATCATCATCATTGAGAGGTGTCATTTCAATTACAATGGGTAGGCTAGTGACATAACGGCATCCAATGAAATATGACCCAAAGTTTAGCATGACTTTGTAACGGCAGAATCAGATGAACTCCAAGAAATCACTCAAACACAGATCCAAACTGCTTGTAATGACCAACTGTGTTCAGTGACATTTGCTCATCAGTGAAATATCTATAACATTGTTTCATAACATTTGTAATCACTGTACACTTCCAAAAAAATTTCATCTTATTTCATCCCTCTTCAGCCTATGCAAACTTGCAACTTAAGTTTGTCCAGACCTTTAGTAGGTTGATGAACCTCGGCAGTCAAACATGTACATGTACCATGGTAAAGATTTTTGTTAGCAGCTATGTTAAGTTGGATGTTGCCTGTGCAAACTTACAACTTCAGTGACACTCATTAAACAAATAGATCTCTGTAAGAGCTATGTGAAGTTAATGTTATATATGACAGTGGATTAGGTGAGCCTAACAGTTGATATTAGTAGAGATTTTCACATAAATGTTTTTATGTTCCTGTAAATACTGAAACTTAAATACATGCATATCAATGTATATATGTTTCACTTGTTGCAGTCATATTATGCCTCGGATTTGCAAAGCATGGCAATCTGGTGTTGATGAAGTAAATTTTACTCCATAGTATAAATGGGTTTATCGTCATATTAAAATGTCACGTTAAAAATTATGCCTATGTACAAAATTGAATTCTTGAATAACTTTCGAACTTAAACAGATAGAGGTGTTATTCCAATTCAGTTTGTAGGTTTGTGACATAACCGCCTCCAATGAAACATTAACAAAGTTGTAGCATTTCAATTTATGCAATTAAGGTGCATGCACACAATTTAAATCTCGAATACGTCAAAACTGCTATAGACTGAGGTGTTATTCGAACTTCGGTTGATTGATTCGTAGGATAGTTGCATGCAATGAACCACGAATCAAAGTTGTGGCAGTTTGATTTATGCAAATTAAGCAAATATTCAAAATTTAAATCTTCAATAGTTTCAAAAATATAATAGATTGAGGTGCTTTTCCGCCTTCAATTTATAAGTTTTTGTCTTAGCCGCATGAAAAAAAATGTTGCAGGAGTTAAATAAATACTGATTAGGCAATCTTTAAAAGTTTTCTAGGCACACAGACTGATTTTCCAACAAGCAAATCAATTTTTCTAGTTTCACCTTTGATCAGATCAGGTCCAGTCCGTTTACCAGCCCGAATATCAATATTAAACAGCATTCAGTATTTCATCATGAATAAAATGCACATTTTCCCAAACCATGACGAAGGTCTTATTTTATGAATAAAACTGTTGAAATAACTATCGAATACATTACTCTGGTTTTTGACATCGTACACATTTGATGATTGTACCTGTCAATAGAAGATATGTTATTATCAATTTGAACTGTTTTTGTTATTGAATAGATCATTTAAATTATTCCGAAACGATTTGTGTCTGTGTGTTTTAAGTAACCATATGCAACCTCTCTTATGGCTTGAGCTCAGTATAAGTGCTTGTACTTATTTTTCATTTGAAACATATTTATTTCAACTGGATGGCCCTATAGTACATCGAGATGTCACTAATCGGTAGGTACTCCAGAACATGGAGTGACACACAACATGTATATTACAAAACACACAGAACAAAACAAGAACAAAGTTACCAAATTACCAGAGAAGCTGGTCACATGTTTCCGATATGTACCCCATACACAAAAATCAAAATAATTAAACTCACCAAAATGCAAAAACACAACAAAATAGCTCAATGAAGCAAAATAGCTGACTGAAGCAAAATTGCTACCTCCTTAAAATTCGTTATAAATCTGTAACTTTCCTTGAAATACAACCCTCTTGAATAGTTGTTTGTAGGATCTGCAAGAAACTGTTTGCGTAGACATTTCACACGTGATTTGATCATTTTGCTTTCAGCGTTAAAACATCATTTTTTTTTACAATCATGTTTTTATTATGGCTCACACTAACATATTTAAGACTTATTTTTGTTACGTCCACCAGCATAAAATTTGGTTCCACATCAATATCGTTTAATAGCGATATGCAAGTACACAATTTAGCTTGTTCATTCAGGTTACGCAATCTGTGCTGGTGCAAAATCTTTCTCCAGTGCAGCTTTGAATTTATCCAAGGAGCCCTTGTTCAAATGGAAAAAGGAGGGGCTGTTTCCGAACAAATCATTTCTTTCATTACCCATAATATTACATGCTAAAAAAAATATCGAGGGTACGTAATCACTAAAATATTCTCGAAAAACAAGTGCCTTAAAATTCAGAACTTTATAGTACAATGGATTTTGAATTATAATGATGATGATGATGATGATGATGATGATGATGATGTTAATAATAATAATGATGGAGAAAGGTTTCCATCCATACATCAAGACAAACTGATACAGTCATTCAGTAAAACATCGATTAAAAAGGGCATTACACACATATCAGTATGAATATGGGCACTTATGGTATGTGTGTGGTCCCATATTGGACCGGGCGCGTCCGAAGGGAAAAAATTCATATTTCGACATATTCATATATCAGCCGCAATTAATTATTATGCTTTTAGCCATCCATTATGCATCAGTCTTAATTCCAAAAGGTGAATTTTGCACGACTTTTCCCATCCATGTCTGCGTGTTATGGTTAAGCTTCGCAGATTGAAGTGTCATGCAACTAAGCCCCGCCCCCAGAAGTCGGCATTCCCAGTGGTTTACTTACTGCAACCTTCCGCATTGATCCACCGTAATTCCCCGTAGTTAATGCACACATTTAGTGCCAAATTTATTTTCATAGTGTCCTTGTGCACGCTATTTTCAGGCACAGAGGTCTAGAGCATTTTTCCAGCCTCATGTTTGCCGGTTTTCAACCGTCATAGTTTGCGGTGAGTGGGCGATAATGATGCGTTCATCGAAACAGTCCTCACAGTACGATCGTTTCTTTGTGTTTAAACTTAAAAGTCGGTTGTCTACAAGTGACTGAGCCGCCATTTTTGCATTCTGCACACCAGAAGACGATACCGTATTACCGACACATCGAAAACAAGAAATTCACGCAAACTTTTTGTTTGGTCCGGTCGCACTTTGACTGTGTTTTTGTTTGTTCGTTTGTTTGTTTTTGCATAAATCGACGGATTTACAGTAGCTGTAAATGAAAGTGGATGTGTTGTAGATGCGTGTTGTGTGACTGTGAAAGTGCCAATTACGATCTCCACTCGCTAAGCACTGTTCATTTTTCCAGGCTTTTCCATTGCACAAGTTTGTTGTAGACCGTAATAAAGAGTTGGTATTTGGGGGGGGGGGGACGCTAATTATGTTAATGACTTTTATTGACTAAACGTCCATATCTTTAAATGCCATTCACAGTACTTGAGGAAAGTTGAAATCTTTTGATGTGTACATGGAGTGTCATCACTTCAACTTCAGACCTTCTACAGCTCATGAATGACGCGAAACATGGGAAAATCAAAACACAAAAATCAGAATAGCTATCACATGATTATTTTTTCAAATATATTTTTTATGCAGTACCATAACTGATCAAGTTGAATCAACATTATCGAAAAAAAGGGAATGCTATCTTTGCATAATTGCAGCATAAACACATGACAAAGTAGGTAATTGACAATTGTGACATTTGATTTCTCGGCAATTGAAATGTATACATTGTGGAGGTAAATATGAGCTATTATTTGTTTATTCAAGATTTTGTAGAAGATGTACCTAACCCTGAGCTTATCCTTAAAAGTGTGGCCAGCATAGGCCTATGCTCATCAGAATACAGCTTGATAAAATTTTCATGCATGACTAAAAATCTAATACTGTCTACTCATTATTTGATTGGTTTAAATATGTTTCATTTGTGAATACAACTGGCAGACAGGCTCACCAGCCTATATTAGGCCCTCTTGTATCATTATTTGATTAGTCCGATCATTTGGGAGGCCGGAAAATTTTACCAAGTCCCGACAAAAGCTGATTATTCTCCTTGTTAATATGAACTCTATCATTTACACCAAAGCATTTTTGGGTACGGATAGATAGGTGATCACTGACATTCATATCGTCGAACGGTTAATCACACGAGGCAACACTACTGGCGTCGTGACGAAGGCATTAAACATTGTCAATCCAACTAAAAGTGCCAAAAAAGCGGAGTTGACTAATTGTGAAAAACGCATGTCAAGTTCCAAGCTACTTGACATTATAAAATCATGAGAAAATCATATAAGATCATGTTATTTTCATTAAACTAAATTAAGTGTCCCATTCCTTACTCGATTTTGTTCTTACTGGTAATCCAGCATTAAAATCCCCCATTATTATTATTATTATTATTATTATTATTATTATTATTATTATTATTATTATTATTATTATTATTATTATTATTATTATTATTATTATTATTATTATTATTATCATTATTATTATTATCATTATTATTATCATCATTATTATAATTATTATAATTATAATTATTATTATTATTACTATTATTATTATTACTATTATTATTATTATTATTATTATCATTATTATTATTATTATTATTATCATTATTATTATTATCCAATTGTTTCTTTCACGCACATACTCAAGGGTTGTATTAACACGTCTGGCTTTGTTGTTCAGATGAGAGTTTCCAGATGCAATATCTTAGATATTACAATTCTGTTTGTCTCTAGTCTTTGTAGTTCAGACTGCAGGGCCATTAATAAATGCAAAAAAGCCACAACCATTGTTCGTTGTTCAATTTTGTTAGTGTCAGTATCGGCAGGAAGACCGAGCTGCAACTGGGGACTTATTTATTTAGAATCTGGGTTAACAAAAAAATTTTACATACACATATCTTTTAATTTCTATTAAAGCTGAAGAGTAGTTTCAGGAACAAATGTTGAAGGGAGTGTTAGGAGGTCCCAGTACGCTGCTACGGGTAATAACTTTGCCCCAGAACAAGATACGGTGCAGCAAGAATATTGAGAAATAATGGCTGATGCATAGTATGGACAACAAATAGTTCTCCAGGGCTGAAGTACTATGAAAAACCCGCCCAAAACACCACCATGAAAAACCCCTATATTCTTTCTTTTTCTGCTGTTTATTTTTGGGTGCGAACCCAGGAATCAGGGATCAGGAATCAGGATAATTTTATTAGATCAAAACACATACATCAGCAAAAATTGTAACTAGAAAAGAAGATTTGCTTCACAGCAAATCTGTCTGGGTGCCTTCAAAATGAGAACAGTCTGAAATGATACGCTTTGCCATTGTTCAATATAATCTAAATTTTGTGTATTATCCTAATTTTTATAAATCAAAATGCTCAACTTTGGTTCTTGGTTCAAGAGATGTGGGCATGTCCCAAACTTATAAAGTGATGTTTGAATGAAACTACTATCTATAATAGTTTTGAAGCTATTCAACATTTTAATTTTGTGTATTTGCCTAATTTGCATGAATTATAAGCCCAGAAGAACTTTGGTTTATTGGTCATTGGATGGGGCTATGCCACAAACCCATAAATTGAAGTAGGAATGGTACCTCTATAATAGTTTTGAAGCTATTAAAGATTTGGTTTTTGCACATTCACCTAATTTGCATAAATTAAAATCCTACAACTTTGGTTCATGGTTCACTGGATGCGGCTTTGCCACAAACCTACAAATTGAAGTTGGAATGGCATCTCTATGTACAATAGTTTTGGGGATATTAAACTTTTACATTTTTCAATGCCCTTTATTAGCATAATTTGGAATTCTACAACTATACTGTCCATTATAGTGGCAAGTGTCACAAAAATATATATGCACATTGAAATTTTTAGTCCATCTGCATTCGTTTGGAAGATATGGCGCTTTTAAAATGTTTGTTGCCTCTAAAAATTTGCATAATTTTAAACATCATGACTGTTCCAAATGAGATGCACAATTTCACTGGTTATGTCAGTCACCATGGCAAGTTTGGTGATTTTCGGAAAAATAGTGTCTGAAAAAAAAACTCTGGACCAACTTGGTTATAAAGAAAGAAAGAAAAAAGGAAATTGGTCTTTTATTTCTTTGTTAATTTATCTCAGATGAAAGACCATCCGTCCTATGTGACCACTTTTGTTTGGCATACATTGATTAGGGGTGGTCTTAAATTGTAAGTGAGCCATGAGATCCCTTGGGACTGAGCTCAGCAGACTGACATTGCCTCAGGCAAAAACAGGCCAGCTAGGACACCAGTGGAAGCAAAAGCCTGCCTGGTACATATGGCAGCATGGAGTCAATCTGTTCCTGCATGAACAGAAAGAGACTTTATTTTATTGAGAGCCTCATTACACAGTTGCTGGGAGTCCCCCCACCCCACAATTTGCTACAAGACCCAAACTTTCCAAAGCGTTCACTCAGCATGCATGGACAGAAAGCTGTGAGACAGGTTCAAGCTAATTAATTATAAATGCAAAATGGTTGCCTGGCACCATAGAGGTCAAGCAATAGGTCATACAACAGGCAGTTGAAAGATTGCATGTGGATTGGGGAGAAATTTGGTGAATTTAGCATGAATTACAATTCCCCAAGTTTTGTTTGTGTGCTATTGGATTTGCCAGTTGTCTCAAACCTATGTGTAAGTTAGAACTTTGTGTCCATCTGCAATACTTTAGAAGATATGAAGCTTTTAAATTTTAAGCGCTCCTAATTTGCATAATGTTAAACATCATGACTATTCCAAGTCAGGTGCCTAATTTCACAGATGGGTCAGTCACCAGGGCAAGTTTGGTGGTTTTCGGAATATTAGGGTCCGAGAAAAACTCCGGACAAATCTGGTCGTAAAGAAGAAAGAAAGAAGGAAAGAAAAAAAAGAATTCTTGGGAAAACAAAATGTTTGGGTTGGCACCTTATGTGTCATTAAATAAATAAAAAGCGTAAAGTATATTGATCGAGGCGACCCTCATTAAGACAAATTTATGTGGCTATCATGAGAGCCACCTCGAAGCAAATGGTGACAATTACTCTGATATGGCTAAATCTTGAAATAAAATATACTTTCTATTAATTTTTAGCTCAGCTGACTTGTCAGTCAGCTGAGCTTATCTTATGGTCCTCCGTCCGTCGTCCTCCGTCCGTCCGTCCGTCGTCCGTCCGTCAACAATTTACATTTTCGACTTCTTCTCCGAAACCGTCCGCCAGATCCACTTCAAACTTGGTGGGGATGTGCCTTGGGTAGGTGTCTACCAAGTTTGTTCAAATGGTCACGGTCCATTGATTTTTGGATTTTTAATGAATTTTTTTGTTCTTTTTTGGGCAAATCTTAAAAAATCTTCTTCTCTGAAACCGCTCATCTGATTACTTTGATATCATAAAGAAACACTCCCTGGGACACTTAGTTCTTAATTTGTTCACCAGGTGGCGCTGCAATTTTTTTCTAATTTTTTATGAATTTTTGTGTGTTCTAGCTATTTTCGACTTTTTATCCAGAACCGTCACTCAGATTAAGCTGAAACATTGTGGATATGTTCCTTGTAGAAGGGTCAAACAAATTTGTTCACTATGTGGGAATGCTGCAGATTCCTGATTTTTTAACGATTTTTTCCATTCGGGTACTTATTGGGCAATGCAGCTTTCCTATTGATTACTATGGAAGTCAATGAGCATTCTAATGCCAATTCACATTTTCGACTTCTTCTCCAAAACCGTCATCCAGATTAACTTCAAACTTGGTGGGGATGTACCTTGGGTGGGTGTCTACCAGTTTTGTTCAAATGGTCATGCTCCGGTGATTTTTTGATTTTTAATGATAATTTTTTTTTTGGACAAATTTTAAAAAATCTTTTTCTCCAAAAGCGCTTACTCAATCGCTCTGATATCACACAGAAAGACACCTAGGGACGCCGTGTTCTTAATTTGTACACCAGGTGGCGCTGCAATTTTTTACTAATTTTTTATGAATTTCTCTGTGTTCTAGCTATTTTCGACTTCTTATCCAGAACCGTCACTCAGATTAAGCTGAAACGTGGTGGATATGTTCCTTGTAGAAGGGTCAAACAAAGGTGTTCACTATGTGGGAATGCTGCAGATTCCTGATTTTTAACGATTTTTTCCATTCGGGTACTTATCGGTCAATGCAGCTTTCCCATTGATTACTATGGAAGTCAATGAGCATTCTAATGCTAATTCACATTTTCGACTTCTTCTCCAAAACCGTCATCCAGATTAACTTCAAACTTGGTGGGGATGTACCTTGGGTGGGTGTCTACCAGGTTTGTTCCACTAGTCATGTTCCAATGAACTTGATGGGGATGTGCCTTGGGTAGGTCTCCACCAAGTTGGTTCAAATGGTCACGCTCTATTGATTTTTGGAATTTTTATGAATTTTTTGGGTTTTTTTGGGCGCACACCTTAAAAACTCTTCACCTCTGAAACTGCTCACCCAATTGTTTTGATATCGTTCATAGACACTCCCAGGGACACATAGTTCCCAATTTGTTCACCAGGTGGCACTGCAATTTTTTCTTTTCTTTTTTTTGTATGAATTTTTTATATGGTTTTGTTATTTTTCACTTGTTCTCAGAACTGTCACTCAGTTTTAAAGTGAAATGTGATGGATATGTTCTTGTGGAAGGGTCAAACAAAGTTGTTTACTAGGTGGCACTGCTGTAGATTCCTGATTTTTAAGTATTTTCAACTCGGGTACTTATCCATCAATGCAGCTTTCCTATTGATTACTATGTAAGTCAATGGGCATTCTAGTGCTAATTCACAGGACAACTGACACAAAAATCACTGTTTACTTGATAACTTGAGATCTGTTTTGAGTTAGTACTGTGATGTTGCACATGTTAATGTTTTTGTATGAAGGTCATGCTCAGACAGTACATGAATGACTTTGACCTCGTTTTTGGGGTCACAGTGCAACATACATGAATTTTACTCTTCTTTATAACCTGAGAACTACTTGAACCTTGATGTTGCATATGTTAGTGTTCTTTTATAATGGTCAGACTTACTCAGAACATGGGTGATCCTTTCCCAAGTTCATAGATCTGCAAGTGTGATGAATGTCAAGATCAGCTGAGTATGGGCTGTTCACACAGCCCTCTTGTTATGTTTTTATGTCTAGATTACAAATATAATTTAAACATTGAAGAACCCAGACATTTTGTTTTTCTTTCTTTCTTTCTTTCTTTCTTTCTTTCTTTCTTTCTTTCTTTCTTTCTTTCTTTCTTTTTTTCTTTCTTAGTTAGTATTGACATCCAATGAAACAAGAACCGAAGTTGTAGCATTTCTATTGATACAAATTAGGATGATACACAAAATTTAGATTATGTTGAACAATTGCAAAGTGTCGCATTTCAATCTGTTTTCATTTTAAAGGCACCCAAACAGAGTTGCTGTGAAGCAAATTTTTTCTAGTTTCTCTTGCTGTCACAAGAGAAGATGCATCGGTCACAAATTAAGAGCAGGGAATTGCCTGTAAGTGTTATTGTAGTTAGAGTTCAATTTTTAAATTAGTTTCGTCCATGAATATAACCGATTCACTTTTGGAGAGACATGGGGGAGTGGGAAGGGGAGAGCTGGCTTTGTGCCCTATTTTCTCAAAAAAAAAGAAACCAAGACACACTGCATGGCTCACACAGGTTAGAAACGATCGTACGCGTTTCCTTTATATTATGCAATCAAGAACACAGTGCGACTTGAGGCGGTCCATCATTTATACCTCGGACGTGACATCGAAAGAAACTTTCCAAAAGTAGTCGCTCTAACCTTCAGCGTGTGCGTACCTGCGCACATTGTTTTTCTGCCTATAACTATTTAACCTCAGGATTTCACATAACACTGTACTTCTGGATTATTGCCAGCAATATTTGCCGATGAACTCCAACGATGTCGAGATCGCGTGGGGGATGTGATAGGGCACGTGCGTCTGAGCGATATCTGTACACACACACAGACACAGACACACACGCACGCACATGTTTCATTAAGTAAAAAAAGCTCATATTTATTCCCGATTTGTTCTCTGAGAAATTCGATGTTCAACTACGATGGCGTGTCTGGCATATGGAATTGACAAATTGCAGTATAGCCAGGCCATCAGGCCCAAAATGCTATTCAAATTGTAATGTAATGCAAACGAGAATTAGAAATAAAAAAGCCACTAGGCTCAAATGATATTCAGACCGCCATTATTTGTAAGCTAAGCACGGATTGGCTGTTGTTCCGTCAAATCTCATTTATCCGAGAACTTCCTGGTTAGAGTGTGTTTTATTTCACAAGGAGGTACGGCTTATCGTAACCTTCAGCATAGCATGTAGGGTTGACTGACAACTTATCATTAAGGATGTAAATATGTTCTATAGTTTTTTATTATTAAACTCATCAGGCAGTTATGGGTTATGTCTGTGGGCATACCAATTAGATTAACCCTTTCCCCCTTAACCCGGCCAAAACCGACTGGTGGTCAAATGTCTGCTTCAGTGTTTTCAACTAATTTCAACAGCACTGAATAACAATTTTGACTGAAATTGCAGATGAGCCTTATCAAGATCATATGCCCCAGGTTAACAACTTTCCTTGGTATGAGTTGGGCACTTAGTGCCCAACTCATGCCAAGGAAAGTTGATGACTCAAGTGTCAATTCAAGGGGGAAAGGGTTAATTGTAGACGGGGCACATATGTCCATGCGCAGACTTGGAAATGTGTTCCTATACAGAAAAAAAGAAAAAAAGAAGACTGGCAGAAAAGTAAATGCAAAGTGATTCAGAAACGACAACTTCATCTAGAATGGGATCAAAGACGCACCAAATGTCACATGTGACTAATGGTGCCGGTGATCCCTGCAAAGTTTGGGCTCATAATCAATTTGTTGCATAAATTATGATCCCTTTCCATACCAAATCTCCAAAACAAAGCGTCTGGATGTAAAGTGTCATCTGCTTTTATGATATTACTGAAATATATGAATATCAAAGAAATAAAGTCCCGGTCCGAAGATAAATCAGTCCATGTGTATGCTTTCACATTACCACGAGAGTTAACCAGTACACAGTATATTGACAGCACACGAGATATTCTCCCCTGTGAGATTAGTCTGTAGCTGCCCTGATGGGCCAGACAAAGATCGCGCACAAAACTGACCATTACTTCAGTTTCTCTGTCCACTAACTCAGGGATGTATAACTGTTGAATGCATTGACCATAAGTGAAGCCAGGAAAATTAATATTCCATATTAAATCTGTGAAATGATTTTTTTAAGTGTTCGTAATTTGCTGTAAATAGGTATGTTGATTTCTATAAAAAGTAAAGTCCTCTCACTTAAGTGCAACTGTGAGGCAAAACAAAAATTACTGTGCGTTTATCATCCCAAGATATAAATTCTTTACCCCCCAAGCCTCATTTAAATATTTTTTTGCATTTCTCTTAAAACAGTGTTACCAAATTACAAGATGATGGGCCGTATATAGAGATGACTCCCTTGTTTGATGACGGGGGGGGGGGGGGGGGGGGCTGAAGTGCGTGATACTGCAATATGTTACGACACACCAAAGACAAAAAAACAGAAAACTGTAAATACTCATAAGAAGCAGGAAAACCAGGACACAGTGCGGTGCTGAGATTAGTCGGAGCTCATCTTTATTACATTTAACCACTTGTATTTGTATTACTTTATGACTTTCTTTCTTGAAAAATTATAATGCATACTATAAAATAACCGTATACCAAGGCCTAAATTCCCTTTGTATATATAACCGTGCTACTTCTAATGACAATATAAAAGTCCAGCATATATCAGTGTGAGTTAGCAGATATAACAGGTTCTTGACTGTATTTCGGTCTCAGATGAACATGGTAATTGGTATATTACATAATAGTGGCTAGCCAGATAAGTGTGTGGATTCCCAGATGCATGTATATCACTGAGCTAGACTTATTTGTGTCTAGCCCTACCATGAACTTTCTTGTTAAAGTGTGTGTGTCAACACACACTTTTCTGTTTTTTCCTACAATTCTTTATTTCTTTCTTCTTTACCAGTGAATTTGTCCGTCACTTTTCTCTGACACTATTATACGCAGAAACCGAACTTGGCATGGCAGTACCTCCATGCAAGGATTTTTGCCTTTTTAGGCACAGTAACGAAAATGTTCAAAATTATGCAAATGAGGGGCATTTGAAATTTTAAATCTTGAATATCGTCAAAATTATAACAGATAGAGATGTCATCCCAACTTTTACTAGAAGGTTATTGACCATTGCGCATCTAATGAATTTAAAACAAAAGTGGTAGCAATTTAAGTTATGGTAATTAGGCGCATTTGAAACTTTGAACCTTGAATATCTTCAACACTATTATAGATAGAGATGTCATTTCAACTTCTACTAGGGGATTATTGACCATTGCGCATGAAATAAATCTAACACAAAAGTTGTGGCAATTTAAATTATGCTAATTAGCAGCATTGAAAACTTTAAATCGTGGATATCTTCAAAACTATTATAGATAGAGATATCATTCCAACTTCTACTTGGGGGTTATTGACCATTGCGCACCTAATAAATTAAAAAAAAAGTTGTAGCAATTTAAATTATGCTAAGTAGCACCATTGGAAAATTTAAATCTTGAGTAACCTCAAAGGTATAATCGATAGAGATGCCATTCCAACTTCTATTCCTATGTTATGGACTAGTGCGTAGCAATGAGCTTCGAACACACACACACACACACACACACACACACACACACACACACACACACTGGTTTGCTATGCAGCAAATAATCTTTTCTAGTTGGTCTATGGTCTTGTCAAATGAGTGTACAAGGAAACTGCAACAAAAAAACCCGCATACTGCATAAAACGCACAGTAAAAATATCCCTCCACTCATTTTACAGTAACAAATTCCACAGAAACTACTTTACCAAAAACTACACAGAATATTACAAATAAACTGTTCATTTCATTCCCTGGACTTCAGTTTATGGAACTTTTTACAAGGATTAGAGACATTTTAGAACATTTTTTTTCTTTCCAAGTGAAGCACGTGGTAGGGCACGGCCTCCACGAATTTTAGAAAAGCCTTCTTCAAAGCGTTTTTAATTACTGCAAAAAACTGCTTTACTTAATAAACTTAAATACATACAGAAAAAAAGGTTCTAGAAAACTTCTCCCGATATTAAGACAAAGTAATTAAACTTACACCATACAGGGAAGCGACAGTTTAAAACTCTTATCAGTCATGCCATGCTCGGCCGTGGTACACGAGATTTAGCCACCGAAGCATGCTGTGCACCACGAAGTCCGAAGGGCTGAGTGGTACGCAACTTGCTTCGGTGACCAAATCTCGTGTACCACGGCAGAGCATGACACGGCGATTTTATCTCATATTCAAGGCAGGAAGTCGGCACTAAAATGTAAACGAATTAAATGCCGCTCTTTTGGAAGATAAGTCCCTTTCGATAGGAAAATGTGGCTTGTTCACCATTGGCATTGATTTCGTCTGCTTCGAGATGAAAACGAGGCTACCGTTGTACACTTTCGTACACAATGGTGTGCGTATCGCGACACACATCGTGATTAGAATTTAGTAAGGATAAGAGTAAAGTGATGACTCTTGGGAAGAAACCAGATGGAAATGAAAAATGAAAAATTGGGCTTTCCAAATTCCAGAAGGTAGGGAACAGTTAATTGAAATTTGGGAGATTGATGAGTATGGATACCTAGGTGGTCAACATAAGTGCAACGGGTAAAGGTATGTTCAGGTATCAGGTGGAGAAGATTAAATAGAAAGTAAATCGTACAAAAGGAATGATTAAAGCTACTGCACTGAACAGTTTCAACAGAGCATACACAGCGAGAGTATTGTGGGATAGAGTTACAATACCAGGAATGATATATGGCTTAGATGTGATTTCAATAAGTGATGGAGATATGCAGGGGATGGAGAAAGCACAGAATTAGATGGGGAAACGGATACTGGGAACACCACCATGTACAGCAACAGAAGCAGTCCTAGGAGAGTTACACGGGTTAGCAGAGAAATATGAACTAAAGCACACTAAAAGGATATGATGAGGTGGATGATCGGAAAGTATATTTAGGTAAGACTGTTACAGAGAGTTGGAAAGAAGACTGGAAAAGAGGAGTCAGGGCCTCATCTATTTTTTTTTTGAATTGGTCACGTGACACAGGACCGCGGCAGACAAGCGGAGATTATTATTATTATTATTATTATTATTATCATTATTATTATTATTATTATTATTATCATTATTATTATTATTATTATTATTATTATTATTATTATTATTATTATTATTATTATTATTATTATTATTATTATTATTATTATTTGCCTTGATTATAAGATAAAAACAGTATTCCATACATTCATACGTTAACAAAAAATTAACACGCTGCTTGTTTTTTATATGTAACAATGCAATAGGCCTGTATCAAATTAATAAGATCAACCTACAATTAGATCCTGTCACATACGTAAATAGATTTACAAGAGGTTAAATGTCATCAAAATACTACAGACTCAGCAAACGTTGGCTACGTAAACATTTCGAGGCTCTCCATTTCAGTTTCGCTTTTCTTAACCTCTTGGGCATGGAGGTATTCCGGCAAGCAAACTCGTACTCGTACAAATAGTTGTTGTCCAGTTAACAACTTGGTTACCAGAAAGATTTTCACCGTGAGACTCCAACATAGGGACGGAAATTGGGAGAAAAGAGTATTTATAAAAAAGGGCGAAACATAAACTCGAAACAATCAGAATGAGTTTGACCATCATTCTGATTTTCTGGTCGCTGCCTGTCGGGGACACTATTTGGACTGTGCACACAAGCAACGGAGGTTGCTCGGCCCAAAGTTGCCTTTGGGGAAGCTGGTCAGCGTGGAGTTCCTGCACTGATCCGTGTGGAAGTGCCGGCACACAGTATGGCACACGCAGCGTCGCAAGGCGTACGTTCTGCGGCGGAGCCTCGTGCAGCGGCCCTTCGCGACAGACACGTATGTGCAACCGATTTTGTGGTAACAGAGGGACACCGCGGGCCGGATATTGCGACTGCCTAGAGGCATACTGGGGAACATGTTGTCCACACCGTGAGTAAAAGCATATAGCCTGGTTGAAACTTGATAATCAATAGTTTCGCCCTTTTGCTCTGTACAGCAACCCTCATAATTCTTTTAAAGGCTATAATTGTAACTATGTAATAAGATGCAAAAAAGAAGATGTGCTTCAAAGCAAATCTGTGTGCCTTCAAAACTTCCATAAATTTAAATGCAGTAACTTTTGTTTGTAGTTACTTGTATTTGCCTTCAGCACAAATATATGAATTAAATTGAGAACTGCACATCCACCTACTAGTATAATAGCTTTGAAGGTATTCAATATTTTAACTTTTCATGGGCCCCTAATCAGCAAAACTTCACATTTTACTTTTGTTTTTGGTTCATTGAAATTTACAATAGGTTTGAAAGTATTAAACCTATAAACTTTTCAAGCTTTCATAATTAGCATAAACTAAATTCCACAACTTTTGTTTGTGGCTCATTGGATTTCCATACAGCACATAACCTAAGTTGAAGTTGAAATGGTAGCTCTACTTTTTATAGTTTTGAAGACATTCAACATTTAAACTTTTCAAGTGCCCCTTGTTGGCATAAATTAAGATTCTACAACTTTTAGTCGTGGTTCATGGGATGCGCCTTCATCATAAATATAAATGGAAACAAACAAAAGTTATAGAATTTTGAAAGCGGGGGGGGGGGGGGACTTGAAAAATTTAAGTGTTGAACTTCCACCTGCCAAACTATCATCTGCAGATTTGGCAATATGGCATTCTGACTTAACATCCTCAGTCGGTCCATCATCAACTTTGTCCACAGCTTAGCACTCAAGAGATTTAAGTGGCTTAAACCTCTAAACAGTATGCGGTCCTATCAGTGAAGTTGAAATAATACAAATTAAGAACAACAATAGATGACTTGTACATATTTCTGATAGACCAGGAATACAACAGGGCAAGATCTATCGTCAGCAGTGAATTACATGTATATGCAGATCAAAGGATTTGTTGTTTACACTCATGTCAGACCTACACTTTTATACTACCGTATGGTGAGCATCTTGTCATCAGTTCATGTGGTAGTGTCACACAGTGATTTATGAATGAATCAAAGTTGCAAGAACAAGTGCAACGTCCCAGGATTACCTTGAGTTTTTCATTACATGACCAAATCTTGTTTGTTTGCTGACAATTGATATTCTGTTTTATCTATAAATTTTTTCTATGTTTCTTTTTTTTGTGAAAACTTAAAAATAGCCTTTTTGAAACTGCCGGAATAATTGTTCGAAATTGTACAGAGACACCTCAATTTGTTCAGCAGGTGGCGATGCAATTTTATCTAATGCTTGGTGACGTTTTTGTACTTTTGAAAAGTACTTTTTATGCTTCTTGCAAACCGAAATGAGTTGTATGGCACAGAGTATGCTAAATCAATAGTTTTGGTGCTTCTTGAAAAACCTAGGTGTGCATTTTACAAAGGGAATTTGTGCTGTTTTCCGTGAGCCTGAATTCTGGGACATTACATTAATGTGGAGAGAATCATTAAATTAACTGCTAATGTGTTGTTTTTGCATTCAGAATAAAATTTATAACATGGTACCTTAAAAAATCATGTATTTTTAATAGTATTAGCTCTTTAAGAAGAGACAGGGGCGGATCCATTTTTTTTCAAGGGACGCTGAGTCCTGCACTTGAGAGGTATGTATTACCTTAGTGAGCGCCCACCGGGTGCCAAAAAGGAATAGGCGGGTCGGGGGGCATGCCCCCACCTTGAAAAAATGAATTTGGGCATGAAAATGGGTACATTTTGGGCCATTATGGGTAGAAATACTGTAACTAAAGACACATATAGATTAACTTAGGTGTGTGTGTGTGTGTGTGGGGGGGTACTCTATCACCCGAAGCACCCTCTGTACCGCACTTGAGAGGTGAGGTGTGTAAATCTACATGTAGTCGCAGTTCCCTGTTGTCCTGATTGCTTTCGTTCTGTAACTGTTTCAATCTCTTATGGTCACGAAATTCCCAGGCAGTATTGCCATAATTTAAATGTGAAAAATGAGGAATTGTAAGTTATTCGTAACATATATTTTGGCAACAGACTTTTCAGCTTCCTAAGGACATTTAAAATACTCGAAAACTTATTTGCTTTGTAGTTGACATGCATGTTCCGTGATATGTTCTGATCGATCATAACACCTAGAAATTAAAAAACCAAAAAAAAAAAAAAAAAAAAAAAAAAAAACCCAAAAAACCCCCTCCCCCAAAAAAGGGAAATCTATAAATAAAAATAAAAAAAAAAAAAAAAAAAAAAAACCCGACAAAAATCAACCGGTTCAATACACACATTTTCCATCGTACGATTAAGTACATTTGTAAGTAGCTGTCTACTTTGTCTTGTTTTTCGTATATTTTTTTTAACATTTAGTGATAATTTATTGACATCTCGCCAGTCTCCAGATTTAGCAAGTTCATTGTTAATATTATCAGATATTTGTTAAGTGTTTGATGTGTTTTATTCAAACGTACATTTAAATGGGTTATAACTGTAATGTTATAAATGGTACTAAAACACATTTTGCAGGGTATACATGTATGACTTGCATTTGGCAGCAAAAGTGTTTATGTTTGCTTGACAACCCATGTTTTTTCTTTCTTGCTTTCTTTGTTTCTTTCTCTCTTTCTTTCTTTCCTCCTTCTTCCTTTCAGTTTGTCGCCACTGTCTCTCTCCGTGTAAAAGATACAGATTCCCTTAAAAGTCTTTGCATAGGTGCTGATTTCCTCTTTATTTTGCATAGACACTGGGTTGCACTTGAAAGTAACATACGACATTAAAAAGGAGCACCCAGTGAAGCATGAAATTCAACAATTTGAAGCAAGGCTGCAATCATTGTCCGATTTCATTATTAAGTTGTGTCAGAAAAGTTATGGAAAGAGCAGTACTTAATCATGTCTTAATTTTTTAGAGATAATCTTGTAATCGCCAACAACAGTCTGGTTTTGCCTCTAATGAATGGGAATTAATCAGTGAATTTTCCTGTAAAATCTATAAAGTGATTGATGAACAAAAGGAAGTTCGTGCGTTTTTTTGTGATATAACAACGGCGTATGACACGGTTTACCACCCAGCTCTATTATATAAATAAGCAAACTGAAGTCTTAAAGGACAACTCTTTACTCGGGTTTAAGGTTATCTGGAGAATTGTACTCAGAGGGTAGTAATCAATGGTGTAGAATCTAACTGAGGATACTCAGAAGCTGGTGTACACCAAGGGTCTGTACTTGGTCCCCTTCTCTTTCTCCTTTATGACAATGATATTGTTAAAATAATCAATGCGAATATCCGTCTTTCGTTGACGATAAAACACTCTATGTCACGGTTGACGATCCCCAAAACTGCTTCACAAGAAATGAACGATCATTTAGAATCTGTTTCGGGTGGCCCCGGCAGTGGCTTCTGACATTCAACCCACATAAAACCAAAGAAATGCAATCAGTTGGAAGAGACAAATTATATGTCACCCACCTTTGAAGTGTAAGGGAAAAGCTATTGCACATGTCCAAGAACATAAGCACCTTGGGCTTCTGTTAAAATCTGGCTTATCTTGGTCTTCTCATATTGACTCCACACATGTATGGAAATTCTCCACATTAGAACACATAAGTAGACCTCCACGTAAGGCGCTCTTTACATTGGTATATCTGGTCATGTACGTTAAGTTCTCGAACAGCTCAGTGATTTAGATCATCTCAGTGTCAGGGGAAGTCACATGGTGTTGAGTTGTGCTTCGATGCTTACGTGTCGCCTACCTTAGAGCAAAGCCTGAGAAAGGTATTGGTTAAAGGGAAAGACAAGGACCAAAGACTTGACCAGAACCTATTGTTCCAAAAGACCCCTGACACGCGTGCCCTTATTTCTAGCCATATGTTTTGTACTTCGACAAACTATGTAAACAGCATTGCCATCTCGATAAACGTGTTTGTTCATACTGGATGACCAATTAATACACCAAGATACGAAAAAAAGTGGCTGTCACAGAATTCAAGTGATGATATTAAGAAAATTGAAGTCAAAATTGTATTCTAAGAGAGCACAAAGACACAAAGACCATAAGTTTGTTTAAATTGAGTATATATTGTACTTAAACATATATCATGGCCAAAAAAAATCTAAATAAAAGAATGAAATAAATGAGTTAAAATGAAAATTCAACCAAAAGTGGAATGTGCACACCCAAGAACCTGTTTATAACTTATACATAAATTTCTTGTACTACATGTACACGCCCCAGCACATGTGCTTTAGAAATTCATATAAGTCCACTTGCCACGCCTTGATGCCACAAATAATGTTAAAGCTGTAAATTACACTAAATGCCTATTACATTAATTTTGAAGGTGTCTTTTCACCTAATTTACCAGCTGTCCAAAAGTCTGCAGGTGCCACGCCCCTGGCACTGATATTTAGAAATGTCCTCTGTGTAGATGTGCACTTGTACACCTTTTCCAAATATGTTCAAACCATATATGTATGCGGGCTTATAGCTGACCAAATTGGAATGGACTCACCCAGTCCTAAATGTTACTGTCCACACACATCATGAGGCACCACCATTACATGTTCTGTATGTGCTTGTTACTGGTATAGCTGTATTACTCTTGGGCTGGACCCATACTGAAGAACCACATGTAAATGTCACAAATGTCCACTAAAACATGCTTCCATACTGTTCCACCATCTCTGTATGGCTGGACCCACAAGCTTGTTGTAGTAGTAGTACAGTGTTGGAGCTGGCACCAAAACCCTAGGCTGTACACCATATGTCTATTGGTTGCCTGTACCTGGTAGGTGTAGCCACTCCCTCTGTCTCTTTGCCTAATGTATATAATATTTTTCATAAGAATACTACCTAAATTCTTTAAACTCAAAATTTAAATGAAATGGAAAATACAATTTCAGTTTTCCACCTTACCTCCAGTTTGGAGACCCTGACTTGTATTGACTTGCTGACACATGCCTGAACTATGGCTGATATGTGTGCTGATGATGTGAATATCTCTCACAGTGGAACTGTCTTACCCTGTTCAAAGTTCCCAAGCAAGTGGTTTCTCTGGTTTCACACCCAAGTATATATACCAAGGCCTTAACCTTGACCCTAAAGCATTATGGGTACAATAAAGTTGAACCCTGCTGGTTGAACCCAACTGGTCAAACCAGTTTCATGAGTTCAATCATTAATTATAAAAGTGACCACTAGAGGTCACTGACCTGCAAGCCAACTGATATGATAGAACTGTATTAACACAATAGCATGTACTTCTGACACATCCTCCCCCTAAGAATATTATTGAAAATAATATATAGGGAATTTAACTAGAGGTCTATGTCTTACATCTGTATATGTGTGCACTACAATATCATGAATATGAAGTTATTTAACTCCAAACCCGGCTCATGTAATCGGCACCCATATTGGACTTGCCTTTGATTGCTCTTATCTGGAACCTGTAAGGTTGCAAAAACAATGCCCATCTCATAATTTTGCCATTTGCAAACTTTGCCCTGTTGATGTATTCTAGAGGCTGATGGTCTGTCAGGAGCAAGAATTCTCTACCATACAAGTATCTTTCAAATTTTTTAACAGCCAAGACTAGTGCTAAACATTCCTTTTCGATGGCTGAGTAGTTCCTCTCTCTTGTGCAATTGGAAAATTAATTCCATCATACTCTTGAGAAACCATCACCCAATAGCCTTTTCTGCTGCATCTGTCTGTACCACAAAAGGGATTTCAAAATTTGGCAACTTTAAAATTGGACCCTTTGACAGACATGCCTTCAATGTATTGAAAGCCTTCTCTTGTGCCTCTCCCCACTTTACTTCATTGCTAAGCCCATTTTTAGTCAGATCTGATAAAGGAGCTGCAATTGCAGCGAAGCTGGGGATAAATTTGGAAAAATAACCCACCAGTCCCAGGAATGATTGCACTTGTTTCTTTGTTTTAGGCCTCACAGCTTGATTGATGTTGTCAATTTTGTCTTGGGGAGGTGTTGATTGACCTTCATTGACCACATGTCCCAAAAACTCTATAGCTTTGAACTCAATCAGACATTTTGTTGGCTTACCGTGAGATGTTCCTGTCTGATTCTACTGAAAACTTGCCTGAGCAGTGCTAAATGGGCTTTCCAGTCTGAGCTATGCAGCAACACGTCATCTACATAATTTTCAACCCCATGTATGTCCTCTAAAAGAAGTCTCATCATGCGACAGTAGCTGGCACATGAGCCAACTAAACCAAATGGCATTTTCAAGAATCTGAATGCACCATCTGGAGTCACAAACGCAGTCATATCTTTGGACTTGTCTTCCATGCAAATTTGAAAATAGCCTTTGCTAAAGTCTAACTTGCTCATAAACACACTCCCTTGTAAGTTTGCAAAGATTTGATCAGTTGTGGTCATGGGTTCAGTGTCAAAGACAGTCACTCTATTGAGTTTTCTGTAATCGATGCACACACGGTTGGTGTCATCTTTTTTCTTTACAATAACAGGACTAGCACAATATGGGCTTGAAGCTCTTTCAATGACTCCCATTTTGAGCATAGAATCAGTTTCTTTCTTCAGCTCTTGTCTAAGAGTGTATGGAATAGGATAAGGCTTGGACCTGATTGGCTCACTTGTTGTGAGTTTGATACTATGTTCTACCAAGTGTGTATAACCTGGAATTTCTGTGAAAATATCAGAAAATTCTTCCCGTAGATTTCTTACTTCTGTAATCTGCTCTGTAGTGAGATTCTGATCAATTTTCACATCTGTGTAGGTTTCCTTTCCTTCTAGCCCACTCACCTTTGGAAATTCTGGCAGTAATGTATCATCATCAACTGCCCCATCACTCTCGCCTGGTTCTATTACTGCTGCCATAGTAACATTCAGCACATTCCCTCCTTTTGGCTGCTCTACCCCCCTTTCTACATACCTTTTTAGCATGTTTGCATGATAGGTTTTTGACTTACCTGCAACTGTCACTTTGTAGTCATTTTCAGCTACTATTCTCTCTATGACATATGGATCTTTCCATTGCATCAACAATTTATTTTCATTTGTTGGCAAGAGCAGTAATACCTTGTCACCTACACTGAACTTCCTAGGCTTGGTTTTCTTGTCATAGTAGAACTTATACCTAGCTTGATTTTTCTTTGGCTCTTCATGAGCTAGTTTGCACGTTTGCTCCAACCTCTGTCTCAAGTTCACAACATATTCATATGTGGTCAAAACTTCTGGTGAGGTTTCTTCCTTGGTCCAAATCTCTCTCAAGATATTCATAGGCCCTCTTACTGTACGGTCATATAGAAGTTCAAATGGGGAAAACCCTGTACTAGCTTGAGGTACTTCTCGGTAAGCAAACATTACTGCACTGAGATATCTATCCCAATCTTTAGGCCTCTCTTGGCACATTTTCTTGAGCATTGACTTCAAAGTGCCAGTGTACTTCTCAACTAATCCCTGGCATATCGGATGATACACAGAACTGTTAATCTGCTTGAATGCCAGCAATCTACTCACCTCTTTCATAAGATCTGAAACCAGTTGCGTTCCCATATCAGATTGTATTTCTGATGGAATTCCTACTCTACTAAACATCTGGATAAGAGCCTCTGCAACTGTCTCTGTATCTATGTTTCTCAAAGCCACCGCATCTGGATATCTGGTTGCAGAGTCAACTAAGGTAAGTATGTACCGATTCCCTTTCTCAGAGATGGGATGTATGGGACCCACAAGGTCAATTGCAACCCTTTGAAAAGGTGTCTCTATTAGAGGCATTTGACCCAGAGGAACAGGGGTCACCCTTCCCTTGGGAATTGTCCTTTGGCAAATATCACATGACTTACAAAATCTTTGTATGTCTCCCTGCATCCCTGGCCAACAGAAAGCTGCCAAAGCCCTATCAAGGGTCTTCTTGGTTCCCATATGACCTCCAAATAGTGCTTCATGAGCTAAGCTCATAACCTTGGTGCGTAGCTCTGAGGGCACCACTAACTGTTTGTTGACCTCATCATATGTCTTGGAAAGATTCTGACTCAAGCGATACAAAAATCCCTTTTCAATAATGTAGCAAAGCTCGATTCCATTTTTCTTTTCAAATACTTCTTTGTCCTGAGCTAACTTCCACAATTTCTCTACACTTTTATCTTGCCTCTGCAATTCTTGAAAAGTCCTGCTGTCAGTGACAGAGTCTACACAGTCACTCACAACCAAAGGCTTTACAGGTGTACCCTGTTTTTCTTTCTGCCCTCTTGTCAGCACTGAGATAACTTCTACATGGTCATTTTTGTCTGTCGTGTGCACCTTGCCTGTATCTTCATTCTGATTCTCATTTCTACCCTCTGACTCACTTATTTCACACACTAACTTCTTCTCTGGTTGAATAGGTTCCCAGCATGTGGCTGGGTCACTAGGCTCTCGAGCTCCAGTCACATTGCCTATGATGAGATCATACACAGGATTTTTCATACAAGTAACCTCGAATGTACCAGCTAAGAAAGGAGTATCTATTTCAACTTTTCCAACTGGGAATTTCTTTGCAGTCCCATCAACCATGATACAATAATGTGACTTGTCCAAAATTTGGTCCTTTTGAACCAGACCTCTTTTTACTACTATTCCACTACAGCCACTGTCTCTTAATGTGGGGACCTGTTAGCCATTAACATACCCCGTACTTACTGGCATATGTGATTGATTTGGTACTTGGTCTCTGAATGCACCACTAATTAGAGGTACAGTATTGCCACATTTTAAGGTCAGTGAATCTGCATTTATGCAACAGCAGTGGATTCCACAATCATCACATTTACAGGACTCTTTGAACTCTTTACTACCTACCTTCTCAGATCTACAGTTTCCAAGCAACTTTTCCTCCATCTGTACTTGTATTTGTGCTGCAGCTGCTTTCTGAGCAGTTTTTCTCTTCCTACACTCAGCAATGACATGCCCATGGTAACCACAATACTGGCACTGTTTGCCACTTTGATCTTTATGTGTTTTTGATTTATCTGTTTTTTTCATCTGCTTTACACTCAAAAGCTAGGTGGGAATCTGAATTGCACTTAAAACACCTTTTCTTAGGCTTGCTTACTTTCTTTTCTTGGGTCGACTTGTTCCCCTCTTTTGAGGAATTTACAAAATTTCCCCAAGTATTCCCATGGGCTTCCAGAAACTGTTCAGATAGGGTAGCCATTTCTTTTACATTCTTGGGGGTTCTTTCTTTCAAGAATGTAGCCAAACTTTTGCTACATACATTGAGAAACTGTTCTCTCAAGATGAGATCTTTCAGGCCTTCAAAGGTTTCCTCTACTTTAGCAAGTCCCATCCATCTCATCAGATAGTTGTCTAGTCTTGACATGAATTGTGTTACACTTTCCCCAGACTCTGGTTTTGAGGTCCGAAATTTGTTCTTAAACCTCTCTTCATTCTGTCTATACCTTTTCAGCAAGGCATCTTTCAGTGCAGCATAATCACTGCTCTTGTCTTCAGGGAGCCTAGAATATACTTCCAATGCTTTCCCCTCAATCAATGTACTCAAGTGAATAGCCCATTCTGATTTGTCCCACTTTTGTACTTCTGCAAAACGTTCAAACCTCAGCAAATATGCATCCATATCATCAGTACTTTCTTTAAATACTGGTAACCTTGGAGCCTTGGCAGTCCATGTCTTACCCTGTGACCGGTTAGAACTAGAATTTTGACTTGCTTGCTTTTTGCTTAATTCAAGTTTTACTTTCTCTAATTCTAACTGTTTTTGCAAAACTGCCTGCTGGTGTTTTCTCTCAGCCTCAGATTTCTGTTCTTCTCTATCTTTCAATCTATCTTCACGATCTCTATTTTGCTGTTCTATATCTGCAACTTGCTTTTCCCTCTCATCTACAAACTTTCTAAGGGACTCCCCTGAATATCCCAATTGACTCCCTATCTCCATGAGTCTTTCCAACCTCTCCATACTTGTTTTGTGTTCAAAAACTCAATTTCCAACCATATATATTGGTACATAAACTCAAATGGTACAAACAAATGCAGTGTATCTGACAGAAGTCGAACACTCTTGTGGTCTATATGTCTCTCAGAATCTAATGAATTTTCCTCTTTTCTTTTGTTTACATCATCATCCCAGACGAGCCCCCATTGTCACAGAATTCAAGTGATGATATTAATAAAATTGAAGTCAAAATTGTATTCTAAGAGAGCACAAAGACACAAAGACCATAAGTTTGTTTAAATTGAGTATATATTGTACTTAAACGTATATCATGGCCTAAAAAAATCTAAATAAAAGAATGAAATAAATGAGTTAAAATGAAAATTCAACCAAAAGTGGAATGTGCACACCCAAGAACCTGTTTACAACTTATACATAAATTTCTTGTACTACATGTACACGCCCCAGCACATGTGCTTTAGAAATGCATATAAGTCCAGTTGCCACGCCTTGATGCCACAAATAATGTTAAAGCTGTAAATTACACTAAATGCCTATTACATTAATTTTGAAGGTGTCTTTTCACCTAATTTACCAGCTGTCCAAAAGTCTGCAGGTGCCACGCCCCTGGCACTGATATTTAGAAATGTCCTCTGTGTAGATGTGCACTTGTACACCTTTTCCAAATATGTTCAAACCATATATGTATGCGGGCTTATAGCTGACCAAATTGGAATGGACTCACCCAGTCCTAAATGTTACTGTCCACACACATCATGAGGCACCACCATTACATGTACTGTATGTGCTTGTTACTGGTATAGCTGTATTACTCTTGGGCTGGACCCATACTGAAGAACCACATGTAAATGTCACAAATGTCCACTAAAACATGCTTCCATACTGTTTCACCATCTCTGTATGGCTGGACCCACAAGCTTGTTGTAGTAGTAGTACAGTGCTGGAGCTGGCACCAAAACCCTAGGCTGTACACCATATGTCTATTGGTTGCCTGTACCTGGTAAGTGTAGCCACTCCCTCTGTCTCTTTGCCTAATGTATATAATATTTTTCATAAGAATACTACCTAAATTCTTTAAACTCAAAATTTAAATGAAATGGAAAATACAATTTCAGTTTTCCACCTTACCTCCAGTTTGGAGACCCTGACTTGTATTGACTTGCTGACACGTGCCTAAACTATGGCTGATATGTGTGCTGATGATGTGAATATCTCTCACAGTGGAACTGTCTTTCCCTGTTCAAAGTTCCCAAGCAAGTGATTTCTCTGGTTTCACACCCAAGTATATATACCAAGGCCTTAACCTTGACCCTAAAGCATTATGGGTACAATAAAGTTGAACCCTGCTGGTTGAACCCAACTGGTCAAACCAGTTTCATGAGTTCAATCATTAATTATAAAAGTGACCACTAGAGGTCACTGACCTGCAAGTCAACTGATATGATAGAACTGTATTAACACAATAGCATGTACTTCTGACAGTGGCTCTCTAGTTACAGAGAAAGGCACAATAGTATTACCAGACACACAGGACAACCATTGAGGACTAATCGAATGTAGTATGTTACACAATAATCAGCCGAAAACAATGTAAATTACAAATAATATGTTTTGACATTGATTGTTTTGAACAAGATTTTTGAAGATGTAATGGTAAAACCCCATTAATTGAAAAAGTTGACTTCGAAAGGCAATTGTACACTAGTGATTGACATAAGATCTGGAACATGAGACTGTTATGTCCCATTTAAATAAGAGACAAGGTTGCTCAAAATAAAAATACGCTCAGAATCATAAATGAAATTTTGAACAGCAGTAAGTATTTCAAAATTTTCCCCATCGGAGATATCAATGTTCCCATGTGTAAAATACGCGAGAAATATGTCAACTGCCAACTGGAAAACTTTCGTTTGGATTCCCTCCCAGTGCCAAAGTATTGCAAACTGTTCTTATCACTGTTTCTGTATGGCTAGCATAGAGAGAACATTTCAAAAGGAAATGGTATATACTCTCATTATGATGTACACAGTCACATCCTGCCGCCAGAAGGATAATTTAACAGTGAAGGTGAGCCTTTTAAGTTGACAAAACCCGAAACGCACCCGAGTGTGAATAATATTGGGTAATCTTTTGTCATAAAGATCCAATGTGAGGTTATCGAAGATAGTACATCCATATTCTGAGATCGGACGTATCATAGCTTTGCACAATCTAGTTAGTGTATTACGACATGAATCGAATTGGAGTCTTGAGAGCAGATCAGCCGTATTCCAGCTCTGTCTATGATTCTATTAAGATGGGCATTCCATTTGAGGTTGTGGAAGAGGGTTGTTCCGAACTGAGCATGATTAACACCTTTCAGGGATAAAGTGACTTTCCACTGTCTGCCCCATACGAAGATTATGTTCAGGTCGGCAGTTTTGCGTCTGGCAGAAATAAGAGGGATATACATGGTCGCAAGTATTGTAGTATCATCAGCAAACAGTTTTATGTCACCTGAAATATCATCTGCAATATTACATATGAAAACCAAGAATAGTAGGGTCATCAGAGTAGAGCCCTTGGTAACCCCAACCTGGAGGGGAAACAGAAAATGTTTGACCCCCTATCTTTGCACGCTGGTATCGATTAGATAGGTAGCTACTAATCAGATTAAGAAAGGGACCATCGATTCCAAGCTGCCTCAATTTAGAAAGAAGACCGTCATGCCATAGCCGGTAGAACTCTTACTCATGACTTAGATGCTAATTTCAAGCATCTTTATGAGTAAAAATCGCAATTTTTGTTTGACGTCATTAGATGATCGGTCAGTTATGCTGAACTCGCAGCCTTCATCTTTTTGTCAAACGATATTTCAATTTTTTGGGTTGAAACTGCAAGGAACCGAAAGGGTCTTAATGCTACTCTACAGTTATTTTCTGTATGACGATGCTTACTCAAAAAAGTGCTTGCAGTTATTAAGGCATTACGGCAGAGATCCATGATATAAATGTAGGTGGAACTAGTTTCTTTTCTTTATTTTGCCACACTGTATCTCACTGTGCCGTATACGCCAAATGAACGAATGGATGAATGAATGAATGAATGAATGGATAATTAGAACCATCACTTAACATTGATATCTTTTAAATCACCGAAGTAATGGCACGTTCAAGTGTCCAGGCCGTATTTGGCAGTAAATCAATTTATGATGAAATAGGGCGCATGACAGGATGAAATAAACATAAAAAGGCACTTGAGCGAAACATTTTTCCACAACGCAATGTCCTCGCAAAGTTCGTTGTTCTTTCTTTCTCAGCAATGAATTTATGTATGTCCATTTAGCGCTAAAAATTGAAATCTTCAAGATATGTGGAAGATCTAATCGTTTGCTTCATCTATTTATTTCAAGGCATCTTATTCCAGACAGCAGAGTAAACTGCTCCCATCTATTTTTATTTGGATTCTGACCTCCATCATGGAAACTTTGGCGCTTATCTCATTACGAACATTTAAGTAAATATTGTGGGACAACGACCAGAGTAGGTGTCATAGTATATATATATATATATATATATATATATATATATATATACATATATATATATATATATATATATATATATATATATATATATATATATATATATATATACACATATATATATTTATGTATATACGATGCGTTATTTACCAATATGTCAAGATACAAGGAGCCCATGCTATATTGCGTCACGCAAAATATGTGGGAAGACTATAGATAGATAGATAGATAGATAGACAGACAGACAGACAGACAGACAGACAGACAGACAGACAGACAGACAGATAGATAGATAGATAGATAGATAGATAGAAGACCTGTGTTGTCTACATGACCCGATTCAAGAATAGCGTGTCTCTTGCAAGGGTAATTTCTCAAGAGTGGAAACAGTGGTTCCTGTACTGCTGATCGTCAGTTTCTTCTTCACTTAGTTCGTAAATTTTACTGAAGGTCCAAAAGGTTGTTCTCTCTCTTTTCCTTTTCACTACTTTTTCAACTTTTATTGACCTTTTTGCCCAAACAGGCTGGCTCATAGATACATAAATATACATTTAAATTATGTAAAATTATACACAAGCAATCAGACTATAAAATAAAATACAGTGACTAAAACGGTAATAGGAATCTATGTTGATTATACGTTGTTGCATGCTCTTGCAAGCAAGGTTTGTAACCAGATAAGATCTGTGGGGGGGGGGGTGTCAAAACATTGATATCACAGGTGTTGTGTCCACCCGTGTAAGCTATGACATAAATGACAGGTGGCTTTAATACAGTGGAGGAAATGGGTCAAAGTCCTGGAAGCTGCACATGCATGCAAGGTGAAAACTGCTCAGGTGAATTGGCAGCATGGAGAAAGGAAGACCTTGCAAAAAACCTAAATCAAAAGTTGACCCTACCAACAGAGAAGACATTTTACTAATTCACCAGTTCCTGGTGCGCTGCTAAAAAAAAAAAAGAAAAGAAAGAAAGAAAAAGTGACATGTCTAATTCTCTTGTACAAGGAGACTGCAGAAGCCTTGAAAGTTTCAGTGAGGGCAGTGAGACGGGTTATACTAGAGCAGAAGGGGTCACCACTCAATGCATCTGCCCACTGTCTCAAAAATTCTGGCCAGAATAAGAGACAACCTGGACATGTCCTCATTTTTATGGCGAAGTGTTTTGAAAGAGCTTGGATTTAAATGGTCAAATACAACAGAAAACAGAAAACTTTTTGTGCAGAGACCAAATATTGTAGCTCTCAGAGAAAACTTCTTGAGAAGTATCAAACAATATCGCCATGATGCACAACAGATTGTGTATATTGATGAAACATGGGTCAACAAAAATCACTGTCGATCTCATAGTTGGTATCCTGTTTCAGCTGAGATAGGATTTGTTGAGATTCTGAAACACAAAGACACTGAACTGCCTAACATTCCATGTGGCTTAATAGTTCTTAATGTTGGAAGTGCTGAGACTGGATTCATCCCAGGATGTGATTTGGTCTTTGTTGACTATAAAAGCCTGAAAAATCCGGACTACCATTCAGAAATGAATACCGAAGTTTTTTTTGGAGTGGTGGGAAAATAAGCCAATGCCTAGTTTGGACAAACCTAATTTGATAGTTATTGATAATGCCAGCTACCACAACGTCAAAACAGGGCAGTCAAAATAACCAACAATGAATAAACGAAAAGCTGAGATGCAGGAGTGGCTGAAGCAGAAAGAATACCTTTCTATGAAACAATGACAAAACTGATCTTTACCTGCTAATAAAGAGAAATAAGCCTCCATCTATTTATAACACAGACTCTATTGCATGAGAGTGTGGCCACCAAGTTTTACGTACACCAGTGAGACATTGTGAGCTCAATGCTATAGAGCTCATCTGGGCATCTGTGAAACAATACATAGTCGACAAAAAGGTAACTTTCAAGTTGCATGATGTTAAGACCCTGGTCCATGATGCCTTCTCTCAAATAACAAAAAGCTGTGTCACACACTGTTAAAGTAGAGTATCATATCATAGAAACATTCATCCACCCTAACATAATCAATCTTGGAGAAAGTGATAGTGAATCTGATGACTCGGACCGTGATGAAGATTCCAATGACTAGCCCTCCAGGTGAATCAAAGCAGAGCCAAGGCACTGGAAGTTAATCCGTATTTGTTGTACTAACCCATATACTAGTAATATTAGTATAGATATAAAAAAATGTTGATTTGGGCTTGAGAAAAAAAAAAAGTGTTGGCACAGTAGTGGTCTGTACCTGCTATATAAAACCCCTTCCCCTGGTAGATTAAGGTGGTCACATGTGGCAGGTGCTCTTTAACTTTTGTAATATTATTAGCTCAGCTGACATGTCAATCAAATGAACTGAGACGGTCAATGATCCGGCGTCCGTCCATCCACTATTCCGACATTCGGCTTTGTCTCAAAAATGGTTAGGTGGAATGTTTTGATTTTACACAGAATGTTCCCGTGGTGGTCTTCTATCAAGTTTGCGAGCGAGATAATGATGCAATATTATTTGTACTTTTAAAATAATGTCTAATTTTATTTTTTTGAAAAAAATTGAAAATTTCTTCTCCTCAAAAACTGCTTGACTAATTGCTTTGATATTGCATGCAAAGTCACTTGGGGTCGCTTAACTGACATATAAGCAACCAGGTGAAGCTGCAATATATATATATATTTATATATATATATATATATATATATATATATATATATATATATATATATATATATATATATATATATACATATAATATATCATGAATTTTGTGTGTAAAGGTATTTTCCACTTCTCCACAACGGTTAAACAGAATTGCATATGAAAGTTTGTGAAAGTGTTATCCTACCAAAGGCAATAGGAATTTCCATATATATATATATATATATATATATATATATATATATATATATATATATATATATATATATATATATATATATATATATATCTATATATATATATATGCAGTACAGTAAAATTTTTTAGGGGATCTTTCTTGGTTGAGTCGCTACCAAGGTTGTTCAAATGGTCATTCTCGAGTTATTTTTATTTTTTTTAATGTTTGGTACATTTTGCCGTTCTGTTTTGGTATAATCTGAAAAAATCTCTGAAGTCGCTCTGTCAGTTGCTTTGAAATTGTACAGAGACACATCTGTTGATTCATACACATGAATTTGGTCAGGCAATGCTGTGATTTTTTTACGAATTTTCGTTTTCGTTTTCACTTTTTGTTTTAATCTCTCGAGCTGTATGTTGGGAAAGGTTCAAAGTTTTTGGAGATGTACGTAGACTCGAACACGTTTTTTTACAACGTGGTGTTCGTGTCATTTCCTGACTTTTATCGAATTATTAAAATTATAAAAAATCGATAAAGGTACATGTGCATGTTGAAAAAATTATAACAGAGATTAAATCAAACCTGATATATTGGCTTATGTCTCGTAAAAGGTGGATCCTAGGTCCATGGTTTATATTGTACACCACAAGGTTCATAATAACAAAATAGGACAGTACTTTTAAGATTTGTTTTGGTAATTATCCTTGAATGACCTTGAAATTATTTCTAAGGCAGGTGAAACTAACGTATTGGCTTATATCTTGGTAACAGTGGGTCTTGACACTTTTCGTTTAAGAAATGATTACTCCAGAACTGCATGAGTGAAGGCTGATATTGTGAACAGTGATGATAATTTTAAACAAAGCTGGCCTTGTTAGTCCAAAGGTCACAGGAGCACCTAATTCTGTGCACAAAAGTCAGCTGTGCACAGGAAATTATTATTATTATTATTATTATCATCATCATCATCATCATCATTATTATTATTATTATTATTATTATTATTAATACTATTGTTATCAATGTTGTTGATATTATCATTATTATTATTATTATTATTATTATTATTATTATTATTATTATTATTATTATTATTATTATTATTATTATTATTATTATTATTATTGAAAAGGATATCTACTGGGCTGGAAGTGGAAATGAAGGTTGGGGAGTAAGGAAAACCAATCATTAAGTACATGCAATATAGCGATAAAGGTCACTAACATAAATTTGCCTCCGCAAAGACAAAGGTGTGCCTTGTAATATTGTTCGCGCTCAGATGTTGATGTGATCTCCGCACGATCCGGTCCAGAGTTTACAAAGTGCGAGACTGAGTTGAACGTTAGGAAATAGGCTTGCTTATGCTCAGAGCAGTCTACTCGTCTGGAACTTAAGGGATATATGCAATGCACAAAAGTCTTTGCCATAGTAAACATGGACTTTTTCTCTGCTTAATTTTTGGCACATGAACAGTCTGATCGCGAATTCGCGGGCAGTTTGGCGAGTGACCACATGTCGACATGGGGCTAACTTGGCGCTGAGGGCTGCTTGGTCACACAGGTTCGAGCAGTTAGCAGACAAAGGATGATAATTGCTTACACAAGTTCGCAGATTCGCAAAGTAACATGTCGACAACAACTGTTGCACACTGTGAAGATCCTTTCAGCAAAAGTACCTATCTTCACATTCCGTGTTTTTATTTTCAAACAATAAAAAATCACACGAGGCAAGGAAGGTTGCGATCCCGGCATAATTGGCCTATCGTCGGGGGTTTGATTCAAGCCCGGTTGCGTTTTTCAGACCAAGCACAATTCATACATCCAAATAAAGCCAGCATCCTTAATTTTAATCAAACAAATTATTGAACTGGAATTGATATAGAATATATTCAGCCGTGTTTTGGTGACACATGGATGTGTTAAATGCTTTTTTCCAAATTTTACAATTTAAATTTGCTGATTTTCAGACTCAACAAGGCTGATATGAAGGACTTTTAACTGGAGTCTGCTTCTTACCCGCGTCCCAGTCCAGTACTCGCTGGACAATATTTTTCTTGTCCTATATCATTTATTGTTTCCTTTGACAAGTTCTGGTATAATTTGTTCCTCTAATTCCGTAAAATTGCCAGGTTTCCCCATTGTGAAGAGACTAAAGTGGCACCTATTGCAGGGGACACTACACGTGAATTCTAAATAACGAATGTACGCAAGAAACCTAAAGGTGTGACCTTTGCCTGGAAAAGCAGACCCAAGTTTTGTGTATGTGTTCATGCATAGACCAGAGTTGGTTTAGATTTCAACAACAATTTACAGTTACCCTTGATGCGACATGGAATGCAGGGTGCCCATGTGACAAACGGTCTTTTTCAAGTTTAAAGCTTTCATGAACAAAAGAAAATCTGTGTAGGATTTTGTTATCGTACTTAAATAAGCAATGATGGCTTAATCCAAACAATTTGACATATAGCGAAACTTCACCTTTGGCTGTTCGCTACCCATATTCTTTCGGAAAGGTCAGTATTGACCTGTATTGCTTGTCAAGAAAATGTACTTACTTACTTTCCTGTGATTGGCTGAAGGTAGGGTGGATCAGTGTTTATATGATTCCGGAATAAAAACACAAACACGGCTTACCTGAGCGACTGTTCTACAATTTGGGCAAAAGATACAATTTTGTTGTTGATAAACATGCGTGAAATAAACATGCAAGTCAATGGATATGGCCATGTTGTTTGTTTCATTCAGTTGGAGTATGAAACGCGTGACTGAATGTGGGGCGGGCGAGTTAGGCGGTCTGTCGGTACATTACATGTAGAGTTCTGCTAAGGTCTATTGGCAGTGACCATAAAAAAACGAGAAGGTGATTGCCACCAAAGTCATCTGAATCAGTGACGCAATACTGGTGCACTTAAAGTAATTCAAGGCATTTAATAGGGCATAAAACAAACACACACCGGTCGCTTTTCCAAGACTTCCTTATTGAAAATATTATAGGAGCTCTGAAATGTTTAACCTTTAATGTCATGTTATTGGACTGAGCCAATATCATTCCAAGGCGCACCCTGGCGCCAAGGACAACCTACGATGCAACCAAGATACGCCCAGAAAAGCTGTTGACTGTGGGCGAGTTTTCCTCGCAAGTAATGCGTGAATTTTCAATAAAATATTTTGAGTAAAGCAATATTTATAAAATGAATTATGTAGAGGATATTTTGAATTACCAGCAGGTGCGAGCCAATTTGATCTGGGAAGATGTCAACCGAATCCAGAAGTATCTGAAAACAGAATGAGCACAATTATTCAGGTTGGCGAATAGGAAGTCAGTTTCGAATATAAAAAAGTCTAATCAAATATGAGAAGAAATGATTGGCAATAAATAAAATACCTCAAATTTGATTTTTTAAAAGAAATTCTGTAAAAATGGTTATGCGGATACTGAAGTTAAAAATAATTTAAGGACTAATAAAATGGGAGAAGGGCAAGTTAATGGGTTAATTTGACGAAAGGAACTTCACCTAAAATATAATAATGTATTCTTTCTTTCTTTCTTTCTTTCTTTCTTTCTTTCTTTCTTTCTTTCTTTCTTTCTTTCTCTCTTTCTTTCTTTCTTTCTTTCTTTCTTTCTTTCTTTCTATCTTTCTATTTCCTTCCATCTCTCTTTCTTTCTTTCTTCCTTTCCTTCCTTCTTTCTTTCTTTCTTTCTTTCTTTCTTTCTTTCTTTCTTTGTTCCTTTCTTTCTTTCTTTCTTTCTTTCTTTCTTTCTTTCTTTCTTTCTTTCTTTCTGTGTTTCCCAGCAAATTTGTCGGCCCCGTTTTCCAGGAGGCAGTTGTATATAGAAACTCCAACTTGGCACAATTATATTTTTATAGATGCACTCTTGCCTTTTTATGATGACAGGTCGTGATTTTAAAAATTGTGCAAATGAAGGCTAATTAAAGTTTTAAATCTTCAATATCTTATTTTCTGTGGTAGGTGTGGTTCCGACTGTATAAAAGACAAGGTCAAAGGTCAACTTTAGGTCAAAATTTCATATTGAAAGGTAAAAGTTCACTTCATGTAGAGGGCATCTCAAAGTCAAAGGTCAAGGTCTTTTGGGCCTTTGAAATTTTCACCCAGCTATAACTCGGCCAATTTCCATCCAATTTCAGTCTTGTTGATCTCAAATTTTGTAATAAACATGTGACCTTCAAGAGTCAAGGTCATTTGGTTTTTTGAACTTTCATCTGGCCATAACTTGGTCAATTTTCATTCAATTTCAGTCATGTCGTGCTCAAATTCTAGAAATTGCAACACTGCACACTTTGTTTTGTAATTTCATGTGACCTCTTAAGGTCAAAGGTCAGGGTCAATTGGACTTTGAAATTTGCATCTAGCCGTAAGCTTAATGGAATGTTAAGGAGTAAAGGGGTAGCATTTAATATTAACAACTTTCAAAGAGACACAGAAAGATTCTGTTTCAAGCCAATCCTCTTTCCTAGTCCTTTTGTGTTTTTGTTTTGGAATTATTGAAAGCTGAAACTTGTGTTTCCGAATTGACCGACCCCTGCAGTTTGAAAGACAATATTTGGTTTCCTTAAGTTGATATTATGCATCGTTGGAGCCTTTTTTTTTCTTTGTCATATAGGGACACACTATCGACAGGTCATGTCGTCACTTGCCAAACATAATAATAGTGTCATTCACGTTAGAAGTTCGTGCAGGTGAATTTGCTACAAGACAGTTTGACACTGTGAAGTTTGGCAATATGTTGAAACGTTGAAGGAAATGGTTCAAGGTTTGATTTAAACTGACCACAGAGATAGGATCAGGGTTATGTTATTGTTACAGTTTGTGTGATATTATATGATCATGCATGATAAAGATTTTGAATTTTCAGGAGCCATCTTCTCAAACTACAGCAGTGCCTTGGTATTATGTCTTTTTCAAACTTAAAGGTCAAATGGGCAAAGGAGTAAGGATTGCACGGCAACGAAACAAAGACATGACCATGCGCACTGAAGATTTTGATTCTTTTTAATGAAACGTTGCCTGAAACCCATAGTCTAGGAGCATTAGGTCGAAAAATGACTCAATCCAGGAAGTAAGTCTGAGTTAGCTGAATTTTTTTCAGTATAGTTCCATAATGTTGTGATCAGCAACATACTCAAAGTCGCCGAGTTTCCAGGCTGTGATAAGTCACAGTAAATGCTTGAATTGTTGGTGTGCAAATATATCTGTGAGGTGTTCTTTTTTAAGTTATCACGAAGCAGTGCAGCTCGAGCAGGATAATGACTGACTTCGGGGCACAAATCGTACAGACTGAGCCGGATGCTTTGTTTACAATGAATAGCAATCATGGTGCCGGCACACAAAATGACAAAAGTCCCACCATGATCCTAAGCTCTCATTGGTTCAAGCGTTTTATGGTGTGTTCAGTAGACCTTGGCGTAGTGGTATATGGTAGTGTGGTCCAATAACAGGTATGCATATTAACTTGAATCCTGTGTTGCCACCTAGACTGCAGCAAGGAAATTGACAGGAAGGAGGGCACATTCAGTTAGACAGGGACAGATAGGCTTATGGAGAATAAAGCGTCCGGACTGCGGAATAGGGTAATGACTACTAGGAAGTGGTTCTGGGCAAAAAGACACAAATACAATAGTTTAATATGAATACCTCCCATTAGCTGTAGTTTGTGCATGGTTTGCCGCAAAAGTTGTCGTAATACCAGGAAAACTGGAGTTTGACGTGTGGTTAGATGTCTGTTCAATAGACTTTAAGGTGATGACAAAGAGTGTAGCAGTTGTGTTCACATTACCAGTCGTTTTCTCGGAAACAGCATCAGTTGCCGCTTCAGTATTTTCTATAAAACAGGATGTTAAAAAGTTGACGGGAGAACCCGTTTTGGGGTTGGATTGGTTCGACAGTCGCTGGATATCGTAAGTTTTGAGGGAAGCTGTTGACAGAAGTACAGTCGATGGGTAGTCTTTGACCTGGTAGGTCTAAAATTTCTAAACTTGTAAATTGTCTCTTACATATTATCAACTGATGTATGAAGTGTTAATCCCAACGAAACTTAGTCTTTTATGTGAGGTATCCAATCTTGATCGAGGGACGGCGGCTGAGTTACACATATATCCACGCATATCACAGTAAAATCGCCAGGAAAATACTTACTTTCTGCCTCCTCCATAGCTCCGTAGAGCTAACAATATAATAAACCATATGGCCATTGTGATAAGATAGGTGTGATTACTAGCTGGGATCAAAAGCAAATGACGACCATGTGAGGTTTGTATTTTCATTACAAACAAAAATCGTAAGTGTCAGTGATGTCAAAGAACGGTCATTTCTTAGCTTGACAGAGTGGAGCGACGGGAAGCATGGGATGATAATCGAATGGTATACATAGTGGATATTTCAGCAGCAAGTAATCAAATGCCGCACATATTTGCAGGGCCGCCTCCCGACCTCCTCGACATAAATCATATACGTCTTAAGAAACAGGAAGCCATGCTTAATGAGTATATATGACTTGCATGAAATATTTGGTAGTATTTGACTTCGTTATAGAATGTCCTCTTAGTGTATTTTCCATTTTAATTATTTATTTATTTATTTATTTATTTATTTATTTATTTATTTATTTATTTATTTATTTATTTATTTATTTATCTATTTATTTTATCTATTTACTTATTTGTCCCTTTAATAATTTATTTGTGTATCAATCCATTTATCCATTTGAAAAAATATATATTAACTCATTTACGTATGTTGTCTTTTCCTTTTTTGCCATTAAACATCATAGTATTCATGTTAATTTTATGTAGGAATTATATAATATTGTAGAGCAACCATGTATTTACCATTCAAACGTAACATTGGCCCATATACAATAAAGACTTATAAATATACATTCTGATTTTAAGCACCCCGCTTTATTATTAAAATGATGAAATGTAAAAGCGTATTACATGTATGCCATACCACCAGGTGTGAACGGTACTAATTTCACGAGGCTCTGACTGTTCATCGATGTATCTAATTTTCATCATGATCAGTCGGACGTATCCCGTTGCTCTCCCTCTATCTCGTATACTTATTGCTCACTGCCTTAGATTAGGAGCCAAATTTAGTCAAACAGCCCGAATTAATATTGACGAACGTTTTGGACGTTTTCTCTGAGTTTTTTCATAAGTTCCTCGTTCATCATCCTTGAAATTAACAACAAAGTGTACATATGCGGCTTGGCTGTAGGAATAATTATAGGCCTAATGTTTTATTGAGCCCCCGTGTTTGGGGAAATGTATAAAAGTTACATCAAAATATATCAGTATAATAAAGTAGATATGTATACACTGAAGACATCGGTAAACAGTCATAGCAGTGAGGCTTATTTGTCTGTAGCTGACAGTAATGTGGGTTGGAAGTCGGCGTTCAGGTCAGCCACCAAGAATCTCCGTGACTGACCGGTCCGTCGACCCGACTTCGTATGCGCCATATATACAGGTGCATCAATTTCATGGAGAACGAGCTCCTTCTCCTCCAGATAATGGGCGCTTAGAATAAGCAAGCACCTACATACAGGTAGATCGGGATATATTTTTCCCATATAAAAGAAAGGGTAAGCACCATGGAACTGAAGCCAATGTCCATGCTGCAGAAAGGGAGTCAGCGGCCAAGGCAGCCGCCGGGATACACCGCGGTTGACCGGTCTGCCGACCCGACCCCGTCCACGCCACGGACGCCTTCACACAACACATATGAGCTTAAGTTGATTTGGTAAGTAAAAAAGGCCAGCTGACGGAGAGACCCGTACGGGTTATTAAAATTGCTGTAAGAACGAAACATAGAGAATCGATTAAGCCGTCATTATTTCCTGCGGGAATGGGAGGGTCGGTCCGTGTCATTAGCAAATAATATCAATTGAAATGGTGACTTACCTACCTAAATTACTTTCTGAAGCATTGTGCCACACACTGTTGAGCCAGAGAGGCAATACGGAGATAACAAATAAGTCTGCAGGTTTTCTAAGTGGAGATTCAATGCGAAGAATACGCAGGTTAACTGTGGCAGTATCTTGGGGAATAATATCATTACTTTCAGATATGTTCAATGTCAGTAGTAGCGGCGATGTTCGAGCACGCTTTCTAAGACCCATACGAGATTTCACCGTGTTGCCTTGTGCAGTCTCAACAGTACCAATAGATATATTGCATATATTGATACAATGCAGACCATGAGTAAGTGGATATCAGGGTGAGGTCACTGAAAACAATCAGCACATCTTGCGGATCTGGTTCGTTTTTGCAGAGAAAAATCTCCTGTTTATCAGGCAGATCGGAACATGAAAATTGGCAACTACACTCATGAATATGTAAAGACAATGATGGGCTGAAAAATTTCTTGGAAAAAAACCGAGGAAAATTAGCAACTTGGAAAAGAAATTTTTTGTCTGAACTGTTGGTCTGTTGGAAAGATATACCAGGGTTGTTCACAGCCCTTTACAACCCCAAGTGCAGTGAGACGTGACCCTGGACAATACACTCTAATTGGGAAAATGGTCATGACGACCCTGTAATTCTTCACCCCACAATGGACCCAGGGAGGGTCAGCCTTGTTGACAACTGACAGGAAATGTAAACTAAGGCCATGTCACAGAGAAACAGAGCAAAATCTTTGGATATAGATCCAAAAATATTGGATGCAATACGTGTTGTTGTCAGGGAGGAGGTTGCACAACTAAGAACTGATATAGAGTCTGTTATTAATCAATTACAGTCTTTAAATGAAAAGTTCAACGAACTGGAAAAGGGCATGCAAGACTGTAGTGCTAAGGTTGAAGCAGTCATTAACTCATTACTGCCCAAACTCTCCTCCAAAATGCAAGAGATTTCCACTGCCCTCTGCATGCAAATACTGGACAATGACATCCATAAGAGGAAGTGGTCACTGATCATAAATGGTCTTAAAGGTCCAGCTGGTGAAACTCAACAAGATACTAGGAGAAGTTGTAGAAATTTTGCTAAAACACAACTGCAGATCCATGATGCTGACTCGACTCAACTTAAAGCCTGCCATCGACTTAGTCAGCAGAAGGATGCTGGCATAATTATTAGCTTTGTTGACCTGGACAAACGAAATGAATGGCTGGCTGGGGCCAAGCACCTGCGGAACCATCCAGGCAAGATCTCTGTCTCTCCCGATATGCCACCAGTTACACGAAAACTCAAAAAGGATATTCTGGATAATAGGCGAAATTTATCTCCTGATCAGAAGAAGAAGGCTAAAGTGAGGTACCTGAAAACCTGGCCATATGTGAAATTGGACATCCAGGGTTAAAACCCTTACTACCCTAAAGCTACCCAGAGAGAAATAGCTCGAGACCTACTGGAACTTGATCTTGAAGCAAAAATAGAAATGAACTAAATTTCTTTCAACCAGGTTATGAAACTTCCAAAGACACTGACAATATAATCATTAACTGCCAAATGTGAACTCTCCTTAGGGGACTTTTTTCTTTTCTATACCACAGATTTTTGTCGCAAACATGTGTTTGCTCTTGACTTTCTACATGTTTTTGTCTTTTTCTTTCTTTTCAGCTTGTATGTATTTTTGCCGTTTGACAATTTTCAGATTCATGCTAAACTCACTCTTTATGTTATCAACAAATATCTTTCATGCTGTGGTACTCCTTTCAGTATCTTATAATTCAGATTTCATCATAATTGTTACATTGTATATTAAATGATGAGACCTGAAATCATAAATGAGGATGTGTTGAGTAATTTTGGGGGAATCTCTGCAAATTGCTTAAATGAGCTCCTAAATGACACAAATGACTTAGAAAATACTATATCTATTGCCTCTGACTCACCGTATATTGAAACTAAATATTTAGCTGAATATCTCAAGCCATTAAAAGACACCTTTTCTGTACTAGATCTAAATATTCAAAGTTTGAATGCAAAATTTGACAAGTTCCACATACTGATAAATGATCTGGCAAAAAATGACTTTGAATTTGATGCTATTTGTCTACAAGAAACTTGGCTAGATGGAGACTCACTCAATGTTTCACTTTTTAACCTGAATAATTATGTCATGATTACCCTTGGAGCTACTTGTAGTTCTCATGGTGGTCTACTTATATACTTGCATAAAAGTTTGAATTTTTCACTTAGAAATTTTTATATTCCAAACAAAGTTTGGGAAGGACTTTTTGTTGATGTATATATGAATGATACAGAGAAAAGGATAACACTATGTAATATTTATAGACCACCCAGAGACAGAAATGAGGATATTGACAGGTTTACAACTGAACTTAACCCAATAATTGAAACTTTATCACGTGAATCATCCGAAATAATCATTGTTGGGGATTTTAATTTGGACTTGTTAAAGATAAATACCAGACAAAAATATGCTGAATATTTAGATATCATGTTATGCAACAGTCTCTATCCTAAAATTACCTTGCCAACCAGACTTACAGAAAGAACTGCCACCCTCATAGATCAGGTTTTCTGCAAATTGTCACGTTCAGTTCGTACATGTGTATCTGCGATTTTACTTTCGGACCTATCAGATCATTTACCTATTTTTACTTGTATTGATTTAAAGCTGAAAGCTCAAATGCCCCCCAAATTTGTAAAAATTGAAACTAAAGACCCTCATGCCTTTCAACGTTTTTACGATGTAATTAACAATACCAATATTATATCGAATCTAAATACTGACTTACATTGTAACCCAAATGAAAATTATGACAAGTTAGAGGAAATTCTTGTGAATGCCAAAAACAAACATCTTCCTATTAAAACTGTTAAATTTGATAGATACAAACATAAGCATTCTTCATGGATTACTAATGGTATTTTGAAGTCAATCAAATATCGTGATGGGCTTTATAAAAAATTGAAAAGTACTTCTCAAATTGATCCCCAATATAATACCCTGAAACAAAATTTAAAAACTTACAATTCAATATTGAATAGAAATATAAATGAACTGAAACACAGATATTATCATTCTGAGTTTGAAAAATATAAACACAATACTAAAAAAACCTGGGATACTATAAAAGTTATTCTTCACAGTAACAAAAATAAAAAAGTCCTATCTTCCTTTTTTCAAATCGACAACAACAAAACTAGTAATAAAGAAATAATTGCAAACAGATTCAATCATTTTTTCTCACATATTGGCCCTAAGCTTGCAGCCAAAATAAATGTTAAGGATGGACCATCTTTTACATCATATCTAAAAACACGCATTGAACATATTTTTTCTTTCTCGCCTGTGGACTCATCATGCATTGCTAGCATCATTCAAAATTTGAAACCTAAGACCAGTACAGGACATGATAATTTATCAATGAAATTATTGAAAGGTCTCAACCTATTCATTACTGCACCACTAACTTTGATTATTAATCAGTCCTTGGTAACTGGCATTTTTCCTGATAAATTAAAAATTGCGAAAGTAGTACCTTTATTTAAAAAAGATGATGAGACCATTATTGAAAACTATCGCCCAATCTCACTATTGCCTGCCATATCCAAAATTTTTGAAAAAGTGGTATACAATCAACTAAATGAATATTTTGTGTCAAAAATGTTATTTTACAAAAGTCAACATGGATTTAAAAAGTTGCACTCCACTGAAAGCGCTGCCTTAGAGTTCACAGATCGAATTATGAAAATTCTTGATCATGAAAAGCTACCCATAGCTATTTATCTAGACCTAAGCAAAGCTTTTGATACCTTGGACCATAAAACTCTTTTGCATAAACTTCAGTATTATGGCATAACAGGTGTGGCATTGGAATGGTTTAAAGACTACCTATCTGGTAGGAAACAGTATGTTTATTTTGATGGTTTATGTTCAGATACTTTACCTGTAACCACAGGGGTACCCCAAGGGTCCAATCTTGGCCCGCTCCTGTTTATCATTTATACAAATGACATGTACTTAGCTTCAACTCAGTTTGATTCAATCTTATATGCAGATGACACAACTTTGATAAATTCTTTGTGTTTTTCTAATGTTACATCTGACACTCAAGGAAATGTGTCAAGTTCCATTAATGTGGAATTAAGAAATGTTCATAACTGGCTAGTTGCTAACAAATTATCATTGAATATTGCAAAAACAAAGTACATGTTATTTCATTTCCCACAGAAAAAGATAAATTTTGTGCTAGACTTAAAAATTGATGATGTTGCGATTTCCAGGGTTGAGGATTTTGATTTCCTTGGTTTATGTATACATGAAAATTTGAATTGGAATTCCCATTTATCCAAAATTGGCAACAAGCTCTCTAAAGTGGTTGGAATTTTCAAAAAACTTGGAAAGTATCTTCCCACAAGAACTTTACTTTTAATGTACAATTCCCTATTCCTATCACATCTAAACTATTGTATTCTTGTACGGGGTTATTCTTTTGATCGAATTTTCATGTTGCAAAAGAAAGTGATACGTCTCATATGTAATGCTGGGTATAATGCCCATACAGATCCCTTATTTAAGCAGCTGAATGTTTTAAAAGTACATGATATTCTGCAGTTAAAGGCACTCAAGTTTTATTACCGTTACACTAAATGTGAAGTTCCAAGTTATTTTGAAAATATGTTTGAATTTACTCTTGTATCACACCCTAATTTTACACGTTCTAGAGGAAGACCTATTATCCCTGCACCTAAAAAAGCAACATTGAAAAATTGTATTCGCTACTACATTCCTCATTTACTCCAAAATATCCCTCCCTGCATTAAAGACAAAATCCTAACACATTCATACCTTAGCTTTTCAAAATACAGTAAGTCATATTTTGTGAGTAAATATCAATGTGAGTGTACCATACCTAACTGTTATGTATGCAACAATCATGAAGATATTGTTCCACTGGAAATAAGTTAAAATCTCATTATTGTATTTTCTTTTCTCAGCATTAGTGTTTTGGATCTGCAATGTAAATGCTGTAAAAAAAGGTCATCTCTCCTTTGTAGGTGGCCTCAGCGAGAGCGGATAAAATATCCTTAGCTGAGGTCTCCTGACATATTTTGTTCTGCGTAAAATTTGTTTCAAAACAATGTCATATTATCTATTTTGTTGCATATATTCTTGTACAATTTGTTATCTATATGTCAAATAAAATGATTCTGATTCTGATTCTGATTCTGATTCTGATATCCACTTCGAAATTGTATATAAGCTTTATCAAAACTTAAGACACTTGACAAAATTTATTTTGCCTTTAATCTCAACCATTTGGTCCCTTTTCCCGTTTCACTTGGTGATATCTTTCTCTAGTAATTCCCAATAAACTCTGCTAATTTTTTATCACGTGATACAGGTCGAGATATTTTATTAAGTCTGATACGTCGGATAGAGGTACTCTGTGGGTCTGAATAGGATACTTTGAGGAATCCACATCATGTATTGGTTTCTTGTGATGCTCATTTTAGTTTTTCCCGTATTTTTTTCGAAAATGCCCCGATATCATCAGTAAAAATACGTAAGGATAAAAGCAGGATACATTTTGCCATTGGTCCTGGTTGATCATGGGCATGGGAGTCCCACACTGGCGACAAGAATACTTCACGATGAATGCAAACTTTATACTTATGTCAGTAACTTTTGATCTCAATCTGGAAGTGATATATAATCAATAAGGGTTTACCGGAAGTACCGCCCTTTTAAAGGAATACCCTACAAGATTTGTGCCCTATAAGGTTACCAAAAGTACCGACATGTTTGTCCTAGACGTTTTGTGCCCTAAAAATTCACCGGAAATGCCGACATGTTTGTCCTATGAAATCACCACAATAGCTGTCATCTTGAATTATGCCGCATAGAATCACCGGAAGTGCCGCCATTTTGATATGCAAATGAGTTCCCCATTCACATGCAAATGAGTACCCTATGGCCAAGAATAGTGTATTTACCGACATTAATTCACCAAAAAGTACACAAACTGTTACTTTAATTTTCCTGAACTTGACTTTAGGGAACTTTGTTACAAAAATTAGAGACATTTTAGAACCCATTTTCCTTTACAAATGAAGCTTGTGGTGGGGCACGTCTTCCGCAAATTTTAGAAAACCATCATCTTCTGCAAAGCCTTATTAAATTCTGCGAAAGCCTACCTAACTTTAACAACGTGTATACATACTGAAAATCAAGTTCTGGGAAATTTAATACAATATTAACACTGCGTGAGTAAGCTTTCAATTGCTTCTATTATTCATCTCCGTCAAGAATCTTGTTTCGTTTTTGAATAATGTATATTGAGTAAGCTTTCAATTGCTTCTATTATTCATCTCCGTCAAGAGTCTTGTTTCGTTATTGAATAATGTATATATTGACGCTGACTTAGTTAAAGACTGTGGCTTGCAATTAAATAATTTTAAGGCCAGCGAACCAGGTAACATCAGCCCCCGCCTTCTAAAATCACGTCCGGCGTCAATTACAAAGTTACAGAGTATTATTTCTAAAAAAATCTTTACAGTTATTTATTTACCCTGACCAGTGGAAAGATGCAAACGTAAACCCTTCGCATAAGAAGGACTCAGAACAAATAGTAAAGAATTTTCGACCTATTTCATCACTAGATATTGCTGGGAAGTTATTTGAAAAATGTATGTCTAAGTTGTTATTAATCACTGTGAAAATAATAATGTGCTGGCTAGATTTCAGTCGGCATACCAACCAAGCTTCGCCCCTGTTTCACAGTCATTAGAAACTTACGACATGACTTGAGAATCCATGGATGAGGGTGAATACATTAACTTTGTTTTCCTCGATGTAGCAAAAGATTTTGATAGAGTGTGGCATAAAGGCCTTTTTGCAAACTCCATGCTATAAGAGGTACTGTACTGAAGTAGTTTGACAGTTATTTGTCTGAGAGACGACAGAGTGTTATCATAAACAGCCAGTCATTAACTTGGAGATACGTAAATGCTGTTTCACAAGGCTCGATTCTGAGCCCTTTGTTATTTTTGATATGTACTAATAACTTAGCGTACATTGTAGAGTCTAATATTCGTATTTTTGATGACGACACATCCCTATTTTTCATCTCAGAGAAAGATTTCCTAGAAATAATCTGGGTAACCCTCAATGGCGACTTGTCAGCAATCTCTGTGTGGGCAAAGCAATGCTTCGTTGACTTAAAAGAGTATAAAACAGTTTCAATGCTATGTTCTCGCTCTCGTGTAACCAGATCTTACCCACTTTATCTCAATGGTCACCAAATTTCCGAAGTCAAAAATTACAAGCATCTGTGTATTATCTTATTCAAGGACGGGTCATGGAGTAACCGCGTGGATAATCAAGTATATATTAAAGCCATGAAAAGGGTAGACTTTCTCATAGCATTAAATATTTACTTGATGGAAAACACTTAGGAAAATTATATTTTAATTATATTAGACCCGTCCTTCAACACGGCGACATCTTGTGTGACAACCTGTATACGCTTCGCCTTGATATCCGATTCATTCTTTATGTTGAATAAACTATGTATAAAGAAAAAGTCAAAAGAGGGAAAAAACGTGATCACACATTTGTTATCAATATGCCCTGCATAGTAATGTCAATTTGCACAGGACACGACTAGGTGACGCACAGTGACTAGGTCAGTCTATAGCACGTCCCTGGTGTACTCAAGCATTTTGGGGAATTCCATATCAGTTTCGCTCTGCTTATCTTCTTGGGCATGGGCGTGTTCTGGCTACCACACTCGTTATTTAAAGGGGGTAGTTGGCGTCCAGTTCATTATTTGGTTACCAGAAAGACGTACGATGCGAACACGAAGATCGAAATTGGAAGAGAAAAAAAGTATTTAAGGGCGAAAGTTAAACACGAACCAAGCAGAATGAGTTTGATCATCATTCTGATTTTCTGTTTGCTGCCTGTCGGGGACACTTGGCTTTGGAGACGCAACAGATGCGGTGCCCAAAATTGTCTTTGGGGAGGCTGGTCAGCGTGGAGCTCTTGCTCTGATCAGTGTGGAAGTGCGGGCAAACAGTATCGCACACGCAGCGTCGCAAGGGGTGCGTCCTGCGGCGGAGCCTCGTGCAGCGGTCCGTCGCGAGACGAAGGCACTTGTAACCGATTTTGCCACCACAGTGGGATACCGCAGGCCGGATATTGCGACTGCCCAGAGGCATACTGGGGAACATGTTGTCCACACCGTGAGTAAAAGCGTACAGCCTGGTTGAAACTTGATAATTGATAGTTTTGCCCTTTTTGCTCTGTATCCGGACTCTTACAATTTTTCTAAAAGCGAAAATTCTATCCGCACCACGAGTAGGCGGCCATGCGGAGATAATGAAGTCACAGGAGTCTCTAATGTGTCATCCTGAGATCGCAAATTTTGGATTAAGCTGGTTTTATGTTAGTATGCTGTGGAAAGAAGCGAGTAACAAACGTATGCAAGCATTTATCACTATCTGCCAAAAGTATCTGTTAAGAAGGACAAGTGCCTTCGGCTGTGCCAAGGTAACAGAAAAACTTACGTCAAAGGAGGTAATGTGTAAAAGGGGAAAGGACATCCATTTTAAACATGACCGTCACGTTTCGACGAATGGCAAAGCTACCTAAGACCTAACAAATATATACGAATGTGTGTGTATGTTTGGGGTTCCGATACCCCGACCGATCCCACTGAAAAGGCCCAAGTCCCGACCCCAAGTAATTTTCCTGAAACATAAAAAAAAAAAAAAAAAAAGTTTCAAGCCGCCCTTCCCAAATCAAAATTAATCGACCCTGGCTGAACCATTTTATTGAGAAAGGGGCGGTCGTGTGCAGTTATTGTGCAGTAAAGTCAACTCAAACACAGTAGTTTATTTCAACTTGTCTGCAGTGAGGGCTTAACCTGAGCCGGGAAAGAGCATAGCTGCATAGCCATGGTGTTCCGTGAAACAGGATAGTCATAGCCCCGATTGAAAGATTTTATCGAGAAAGCGGCCGTTATGTGTCGTTATTTTGCAGTAAAGTCAACTCAAACACAGCATATTATTTCAACTTGTCTGGAGGTTTAACTTGGGCCGGGGAAACAGCATAGCAATGCAAAGTTCAATAAGGCATAGGCACGATCGTTCGGTGAAACAGCATGGGCCATAGCTCTATTTGTGTCAGCACTCAGGGACCTCATGGCCCGCCTGGTTCGGTGGTCGTTATCGTAATATTTTGCTAGGTTCCTGGTGTCCGTTCTCTGAGTTAACGGGGCAAACGGTAATTAAAGTACTTTTAAAGCATGACGTTCTATCATTACTTTAATCTGCTCGCTCGGTTGTGTCCGAAGCAGTCACCAACGTTAGTTACAAAAGCAAATGCGACACGATAGACCTTGAACCAACCGGCACGCGGTGAAAGCCATTCTGAACATTCCACAATGCCGCACAAAAACACATTAGATTTGGATATCAAAGTAAATCACGGCCACAGCATTATCACATCATATCATTATTGATGCTCTAGAACATTTGAAAAATACATACTTTGGGTTGCATATATCCCCCCCCCCCCCGATTTTCCCGTTACTATCCTCATTTACAAATTGTTGGGTGCGGAATCGCAGTTTTCAAAATGGCAGCCAAGTGCCGGTGAGCCGATTGGATATTTTGAAGAGAGTCAGAGTCAGAGTCAGAAAACGTTTATTTGACAAAATATAATTGTAATGGATACAAACAGTATGTAATATTGCAACTCAAAAGTACAAGACAGTTAGACGTGTTAGAATGCAAAAATTGATGAGTGTCTGGATGACCCAAAATTAAGGACCTGAGTCCGCTATCACTGGTGCCATCAAAAAGGAGGCAACTTAATAAGCAAACTGATTACTCATAAAAATACCATGAAATCCATAAGATACTAAGGATGACTAAAACATGTACATACAAAAATTATTATTAGACAGGACTAGAATCAATTATTGCATACGTAACAGTTTGGCACAGTGCATATATCTTGATACAACTTCTCAGTTGTACAAGATGTAAGGGTTTTGATAAGGGGTAGGACATAGTGCCTCAAACATTTTTTTCAGAAGTAATAGTGGCGGGCCTAGGAGGAGGAATATTTTCTCTATTTCTGGTAAAGTCAGGATGAATCTGCACAGCAGTTGCATATAAATTGCTTAAGTATTGCGGTAATTCACTTTCAACATATCTATAATAAAACTTACTTGATCTCAACTGAAAAAGCTCAGTCACTTTTAAGATGTTTAATTCTTTAAAACGTGGAGCTGTGTGGGCATTAAATCTTTCTGAACACATAAGACGTACAGCTTTTTTCTGTAAAAGGGAAAATTTGTTTGCATGAAAAACCATATATGAATAGAAGAGAGAGTTGTAAATTAGTAACAGAGTACTAGCCGGTATGTACTTATGTAATCTCTTGAACATACCAATAACTTTGGACGATGTTTTTGCTACTTTATTTATATGAGCATTCCAATTTAAGTTTTCTTGAACTGTTAAGCCTAAAAAGTTGTATTCTTCCACTTTTGAAATTAGAATATTATTTATCTTTAGATTTAAATTGAAATTTATTCTCTTTTGGTAGAATTGGAATAACATGTATTTGGTTTTGCGTATGTTTAATGATAGTTTATTTGCTGCAAGCCAGTCGACTACCTTATTCAATTCGAAATGTATGCTGTTTGATGCATCTTGTTCATACGATTCAGTATTGACATGTAAAGAAAGGCAACATAGAGGGCTAATTAGTCCCCCGCCCACTTGGTGGGGGACTATAGGTTTGCACCTCGTCCGTCCGTCCTTCCGTCCTTCCGTCCGTCCGTCCGTCCTTCCGTCCGTCCGTCCGAAGCTTCTCAGGGCCATATTTCCAACACCATAACACCCACAGCTACCAAATTTAATGTGTTTGTACTTCCTAGGATAGAGGTGTATGGTGTGCCAAAAGTAGGTCACTAGGTCAAATATCTGGGTCACAGAATACATATGTATGAAAAATCTTGTCCGAGCCATAACTTTTTTGTCCTTTTACTTAGAGTCATGAAATGTTGCACAATGTGAGGCTTAGTCTAAGAAAGTATCATAAAGCAAAACTAGGTCACTAGGTCAAATATTTGGGTCACCGATCGATATGTAAATGTACAGAAACAAATTTTGTCCGGCACATATCTTCCGTATATTAATGCTACCTCTTCAATTTTTTTATGGTGGGTAGACCTTAGGTAGTAGCTGTGCATAGGCATTGTTTTGTGTGGCTAATTACTTGCATTAATTAATTAATTAACAAAGTTCGTTAAGCAAGACAAATTTTGTCCGGGCCATATCTTCTAAACTATTAATGCTAGCCCTTTGAATTTTTTATGGTGTGTAGACCTTAGGTAGTAGGTGTGCATACACATTGTTTTCTGTGGCTAATTACTTCCATTAATTAATTAATTAACGAAGTTCATTAAGCAAGCTCAAGATACAATACAAATTTTGTCCGGGCCATATCTTCTAAATTATTGATGCCAGCCCTTTGATTTTTTTTATGGTGGGTAGACCTTAGAGGGGATATGGTAATGGGCACCGTCCGTGTGTCCGTCCGTCCGTCAAATATTTGGGTCACAGTAATACATAAATGTACAGTATTTTCATGTCCTTACTGTAATTCTTAAAAAATTTTGACTTCTTGTTATAAAAGTTTACTGATAATGTATTGTGACCTAAAATCTTGTCCGGGCCATAACTTTTTTGTTTTTTTACTTAGATTAATGCAATTTTACACAAATGTGAAGCTTAATCTAAGAATGTGCCATACTTTTAATTTTTTTTTCATCTAGGTCACACGCCTATATAGTAGTCCATTCAACCTCGTAGGCGACGAGAGGGGGACTATGTATTGCTCTGCAACACTCATTAACTTGTTAAAATTGTATCATCAGCATACTGAATTAATTTGAACTTAGAAGATGCTTTGTGCATGTCATTCGTGTAAATAATAAAAGGAAGAGGTCCAAGTATGGATCCCTGTGGAACCCCGGTTTTGATAGGAAGTGATTTGGAACAGATATTGTCATATAAAACAAACTGTGATCTATTCTCAAGGTAATTGCCTAATCAATGTAAAACAGTGCCGATGATACCATAATGTTCCACATTTTTACAGAGAATGTGATGATCCAAAGTATCAAAAGCTTTAGAGAAGTAAGAAATATGCTTATGGACAGATTACCATGGTCCAGAATTTAAATGGTTCGGTCCAAAAACTCCAGAGCAGCTGTTTCAGTCGAATGCATCTTTTTAAATCCATTTTGGTTGTCATAAAATAGTGAATTTGGTGTGAAATAATCGTATAACTGACAAAAAGCTACTTTTTCAAAGATTTTTGACATGGCTGGGAGTAGTGAACTTGGTCTATAATTTTCTGAAATATTTGTGCCATCCTTCTTGTATAAAGGTACTACGTTTGCAATTTTTAGCTTATTTGGAAGAAAAAGACTGTAGTTAGAGACTGGTTTAAAATGAGAGTGAGAGTTTCAGCAAGACAAAGGATAAATTTTTCTTTTAGTTTCATAGATAAGCTATCATGCCTAATGCTTGATTTTGGCTCAAAATCATTTATAATTTTGACTATGTGATCCGAGATAATCTGCTTAAAATGAAAAACATGGTCAATATTATCATTCAGATAGTAAGAATACAATGTTTTATTTGATGTGTCAACTTTGGCTTACAGTTTTGGTCCGACATTTGTGAAAAATGCATTGAAATGACCTGGTATTGTTTCTTTATTAGTTATTTTCGTGTTGTCAACCACAAAAAAAGAAGGGAATGCTTTTTTATTTTTACTGATATTCAAAACAGCTCTGATGGTGTCCCAAGTTCTTTTAGTGTTACTTTTGAATTTTTTTGAAATTCTGACTAGTAATGCTGTTGCTTTAACTCACGAATATTTCTACGTAGTATTGTATTGTATGTTTTAAGGTTCAGCTTTATGACATGAAATTCAGGGGTTTCTAGCCGAGTGCTTCTTAGTTGTCTATACATAGTGTTCAGATATTTGATTGAACTTAAGATGCCAGCAGTGATCCAGGGAGTAAATTTGTGTTTGTACTTGTGAAATTTCCCGGTTCTTTTTAGCACGTAGAATAGTGTTTTCTAAAATTTCATAATTTTAATTTGGATCAGAGTTAGTTCCCAGTTAGATGTGTGCAAAAAGCCTGTAAAGAGTTTTTATCAGTTGTTTCCACCGGCATATATATATGTATATATATATATATATTGGGGGGGGGGGCGTTCAATTCTATATGCGTGTTGAGACAAGGGAAAGAAAGTTAATGATCAGACATATCTGATAAAATGATACCAGATGTGCTTGATTTTCTATAATGTGATAACTTGCAAAATGAGTGATCAATCAATGTGGCTGACCTCTCAGTAGGCCTTGCAGGCAAAGTTACTCTGGGGTTGAAACCATTACAAATCTAAATATTCAGCATACTTTTAATTAAAAAATCTGATGATGCGTTGGACAGCTTTTCAACTATTTGTATATACTCATTCAAAAACCGATCAATATTATTGATAGTATCTCTGGGAGGTCGATAAATATTTCACAATGTAATCTTCTGTTCTAGTCCATTGCCAAATATGTCAATGTGCAAACCTTCTCAATTTTTATTGGGAGTACCAAAATCTCTTAATGTAAATTCACAGTCCATGTGGAGATACATGAGTATTCCACTGTGAGAACTACAAGTAGCTACAAGAGGTATTGTAGTATAAATATCTAATTCAAATAGTAAGAGGCAGTATCCAAAATATGTGTGCGATTGGGGTCAAGGAAATGTTAATTTTGAGAATAAATGGAATGTACAATGCATAATGGGGCTTTTCCAGAGTGAGCATTCCCTGAAAATGTAAATACACCGCGATACAGATATCACCCTTCCACAAAGTGACTTTCCCTAAATGCGGCACAATCTGAGGGACGTTTTCAGAATCGACTAAAAATGTTTAAAGAGACCTTAGCACCATCCTTGAACAAGTTAAGGTCTAGGGAATCCCAAAGTGTTTCCACATAATTTCAGAACACTTGGCAAAGCGGTTTTGGAGAAGATTTTTAAAGATTTTGCCCAAAAGTGAACAAACGATTCACGAAAAATTCAAATATCACTAGAGTGTAATCAATTGACCAAAGTTGGTACAGACCCACCCAAGGCATAATCTGGAGAAAAATTGAACATTACACTTGTTTGACATTGGCCATGTTTTGGAGGGTGTGTGTGCAAATTACTCGTGGTATACCAACAATTCTTCCTCTCTCCAAATCAGAGGTCTCTCGCCAGTGATCCCTAAGCTGATACATGTCACTGTTGTCACACATGCTTGCAGCGGCCCATTAAAACCACGTGCTCTCCATTCTGGATGCACTTCGTGACCATTTCTTAGTTTCTCGCCAGTGATCCCTACGTTGATACATATCACTGATGTCTCACATGCTTGCAGGGGCTCATTAAAAGTCCATGTGCCCTCAATTCTAGATGCACGTCTCGGCCATTTGTTTGTTTTATCCCGTCCATATCTCATTTCCAGGCCAACGTTTGCTTACTCTGCGTTGGACCGTGAACCTGACTTTCGTGGCCATATTAAAAAATTCCATAGTTGGTTTAAACATATTTTTATTTCAAAAGAAAGCAATTCGAAAACAGGGCGCAGCCCTATATAAATTCCTCTTGCACATAGAGAGGTAGGGAGAAAAGACTGGATAACAGCATCAGACAAGTCAGTGTTCAGGTATACGTCACGTTTCAAAGACAGATAGAGTGGCACTGCCAAACAAGCTTGAGTAAATTTAAGGAGACAAGACGCCACAGATAGGGAAAGATGGTTGAAGTACGTCCTCGTTTATCAGGTATATCGCCAGCAAATTGATCAGTACAAAGCTAAATAATCATGTAGCAACCTATGTGACTGCTCCCAGTGTGGCTGTTGTTTTGATATAGTTATGTACAGTGTCGAAAATTACTTCATTTTGTTGTAAAGTACACCTTTTGGAGCCAAAAAGTAAAGTTTCAGTAGTGAAAGGTGCAAAAGGAATAATTCTGCTGTATAATGTGTTTCGTTGATTGATATAAAAACGACATTCACAAAAGTAGTGGAATACATCTTCATTAAAATTATCGCAGGCACACCTGGGAGAATCTGCAAGACCCTTTTTTGAATAAATCAGATTTCAAACTGCTGCATCCAATGAGCAGACGCGCATGGAACACAGCAAGTCGGCTCTCGCCCCTGTAAAACAGTTTATTGACAGTTCCCCGATTTAAGTTTTTCTTGAATTCTGCAAGGTCTTCCGAGTTACGGACTTCAGTGGGTAAATTGTTCCACAGTCAAACAGCAGATGGGAGAAAGGAAGAGTCAAATAAATTCGTTCGTGATCTAATATGAGGCAATCTCGAACCAGATCTGATGTTTTTCTGTCACTAACAGGGCCAGGAATAAGATTTTGTAGACATGGGGGAGTGTCACCATACATCATTTTAAAGAATAGGATGAGTTTGCTTTTTTCCATATATACATATACATATATATATATATATATATATATATATATATATTTATATATTATGCCATTCTTGTAAGTCCAGTAATTTTAGTGTGTATAACTGGTACTGATTTTATCTGTACAATTGGGGGTGCCTTCGCTAATATGCCTCGGCGATAGGCACCGCTTACAAATGTGGTAATTTGGTAATTTGGGAAAGATGGAACAAGTAAATCAGTATACTGCTGTTTGTCTTTGGCATTTATGGTAAACGTGCGGGCGAAAGTCGTCAGCTTTAGTGAAAACGAACATGGTAACCGTGACACGTATCGCGTATATTTCATTCCTAGTGTTTTTCTCCAGTTATTTTCTGTATATGGGCCGAAATATCTCCAGAAACAAGTTGTGACGTCCATGAGGCTAATATTTTTGCATAAATGAGAGCATATATACCAAATGCATAGGGCTTGTGTCATGATTGAAAGTAATTCTGGATTATATACGCAAGAAAGTTTAATGTTTTCGCCACAAGGTATTGTAAGCTAGAGGGCAGCCTGTATCAATCTTTCAAACAAATAGTCTTTTTCTTTTCCATTCTAAAGAGACAAAGGTACCAGATACAAAACAAAAAAAAAAGTTCACCACCCACACCTACAAAGAAAATTCATTATGTAGCAAGTATTCTTCAGGGCATACTCGACTCATGATATATCAAAAGATATACATATATACGTGATTAGATATCCTATCAAATTCCATATTTGGGCATCACACAGGTTAAGAAGTGAGATTTATGTTTTTTGTGGTTAAATTGCTTTATGAAAGAAGGATGCAGATTGACATATGGCATGATACTGGTGTTACGATTGCAAAGAAAGCTGGTTGCTCAAGCAGTCATTCTCAGATTCCATGCGGAAAAAATTTGTGTTCATAGTAAGGTATTATATTTCACTTAAACTCATCCTGTATGAGTCAATATTTGTTTAATTTATTCTGCTTTCTATTAGGCCTGTTTATATTAGACTTTATTTGCCCCCCCCCCCCCCCAGGTGTTTACTTTTTCAATCTGTTTAGTTTATTCTTGGATAAGTTAAACAAACATGAATTGTAGTAGCTCATTTAAAACACCAATTTCCTGAAACGTCTGGTCTCTTCCAAATCCCACAACAAAAGTCAATGCTATGGCTTTTCCCCTGTCCACAAAGCCAAAGCCGTAAAGCTTGTTCGAATGTAAGAGGCCCGCTATCAACAGCAACGTTTGGATATCTCTAAAACAAGACATGTTTTATTTCCTGTGTACAGCCAAGTAACCCAAGTGTAAATGATATCGCTCGAACGTATGTGGACCTTGTCTTTTATCAACAGGATACACATATATATATATATTTTGGATAATTTATACTTAACAGGGCATATGTGCAAATATTGAAAATATGTCTAGTTATAATGTAACATAATTTGTTCATTTCATCTGAGACTGAAATGTGGGCTAACTTTTAAATAAAAATTCAGATTATATGGTACGCAAAAGAAATGGCATGTACCTACACCATCTAATCGTAGAAATCATCTTAAACAAATTAATAAAATTCTTACAAAGGTGTAAAATATTCATATGCACCTATATAGCTATAAAGATGCCCCATGGAATTTGGATGTCTGTTTTTATTTTGGAATTATTAAAAGGTGAAACTTGTGTTGCCGTATTGAGTGATCCCTCCAAGTTTGAAAGACCACAATTTATTACCTTAATTTGAGTCTATGCACCGTTGGAGCTTTTTTCAGTCCCATGCTTACATATTATCAACAGGGCTTGTTGAGACTTGCCAAACATAGTAATACTGTCATTTAAGTTAGACGTTCATGCAGGGGAATTTGCTACAAGACAGTTCGACACTGTGAAGTTTGGCAATATGTTGAAACGTCGAAGGACATTGTTCAATGTTGGTTGTGAACTGACTCTAGAGATCTGGTTACGGCCATGCTATGGTTACGGTTTTTTTTTGATCTTATATGATCATGCGTAAAAGAGATTTTCAATTGTTAAGATCTACGGCCTCACACTACAGCAGTATCTTGGTATTATGTCTGCTTGATGTAAAATTAACTATGGTACGATGTCCTATTCTAACACCTAAATCCAAAGAATATGGTCTCAGTGACTGTCATTGCGTTTTTTTTAAATTGTACGTGAGCACCTTTAACTACATGGCTAACAATCAATTGCATGTGGAACTTCCAAAAACTTAAGTGAAACTGCATTTATTGATGACCGACATGATAAGGATGAGTAGTGGGTTTTTGTCAGTTATACGCTGAGCTAGTTGATTCGCACGCTACCAGGGAACGGAAACGAAAACGAAAGCGAAAACAAAAGCGAATGCAGCAGGCAGCTTTTGGACATGCTGCCTGCGAAAGAAATCTACGAAATAAAAAGACACCTTTTTGTACTCAAAGATGAAATGGGCAAATGAATAAAGACTGTAATGCAACGAAACAAAGGCATGATTATGCGTAAAAGAGATTTTGAATTTTTAGGATGCATTGACTCAAAGTATATAGTCCCGGAGCATTCGGTCGGAAAAAAGGCCCAACCCCAAAAATAAATACGAGTAAGCCGATTTCTTCAGTATAGTTCCATAATGCTGTGATCAGCAACACACCAAAAGTCCCCTGGTTTTTACGCTTTGCTTAAGTCACAGTAAGTGCCTCAATTGTTGATGTGTTAATTGGCATGCGAGGTGTTCCTATGAACTTATTGCGAAGCAGGCATTTTAGAGAGGTTTTATCTATTTACACCATATAGAGTTGAACATTTTTGTGCGTTTGTGAATGTATTTACACCTTAGATAAATGATTTTGGAAAATTTTATAGTAATAGGTCAATATATTTAGCAATTTACAGTATGATATAGAAATTAATGCCTTTATGTGTTCGGGAAACACTGTGGCATTTTCGCAGCACTTGTAAAAATTCAGCAGAATTTTATATGAGGTCAAAGTCGCTACTCTCTGTATCAAGAAATATATACAGGGCCACAACAAGGAATCTCATGTATGTTAGTGACATAACTTATAACTATTTAATAGCTAGAACATTGTGACATCCCATAAACAACGGGATAATTTGATTACCCAATAGAAGTACGTTTATTGTTGAATTTAGTGCTTTTCTGCCATGAAGACAAGGTGGATAGTATTTATAGCAGTTTTTTTTTACTTGCGCAAACGTTTTGTGGCATATTGTGCTTTCATCTTCATTTACCACTGCCTTATCCATCTGAGTGTCAATTCCTCTGCCACAAAAAACCACCCTATGGTTGAACCGTTGACAAGATCCGACTAAAGTTGATCAATTATGTTTTGGAACTATCTCTGAATTTGATTAATAAGCTGACATAAACCTCGTTTGACCACCTAAAATAATGCAATTGTCTCTCTTCTTGAATAGAGAGGGTAGTCAAACTGTACGTAACTAGTTATGAGACTATTCTGGTAAAACAAAATGAAGCCCAATTCCACCGAAAGGACGCAAGAGAAGAACCCGACATATCGTATTTTTATATTACAACTGAATAACACCTGTTGTCGTGTAAATGCACCGGGGAAACATCTTGGTGCCCACACCTGTCATTGTTCTAAAAGAGAGTACTGCCTCAAACAATGCTGACTGGTCTAACTTTCAACTAATAGTGGTATGTTGGACCATCCTTCATTATTCACTAGGTGGAAACAGTATACTTAAATTTTAAATGTACCGTGAATTATCACGATGTGGGTGAATCTGTTGTGTTTGAAGGATTTGGTGGTTCTCCATCGACATTTGCCCCACCTATGACTCAAGTAGGGTTCCTTGAGAATAATCATGATAAGGCATGCCTCATTCAAATATTGTCCCCAGTGCTCCAGCCTGTTGGAAGAGTGTGAAGCAAGCAAAATTAAATGTTCATATCCTTCACCGAAATGTCCTAACCTGATGCACGTTAGTTGCCGGTTTGTTGCTCAGGTGAGCATGCTTACCTGGATTGTACATCTGCATTCCAACATATAAATTACAGAAGCATTGAAGCAAGACATGTGCAACTTGATCAATTTGCTCATAATCCCATATACTGTAGCCTGTAAGCATCTCATGAGCACCACATGTGAATCATATGAGCACCACGTGTGAATCATATGAGCACCACGTGTGAATCACATGGGCATAATATGAGCAACATGTGTGCATATATGATTTTGATTAGTTCTGTGTTCTATGGGATTTTAGCTTAAGTAACCATCTTAGTTAACAAGATTAAAGGTGTCCCAATAGCTCCTTCAAATAATATACAAGATTTTCACAAAATACATTTCCGTTCAAAGGTACGAAATTTTGCATTTAATGTGTTGGCATACTAAAGATGCAATTTCTTATTAGATTGTTTGATATAATATATTGTCTTATAAACTATGCAGTTCATGCAAGTGTGGATTTGATTTTCAGTTACATATATGTATATATATATATATACGTACATATATATATATATATATATATATATATATATATATATATATATGTGTGTGTGTGTGTGTGTGTGTTGGTGTGTGTGTGTGTGTGTGTGTGTGTTTGTGTGTGTGTGTGTGCCCAAGCGCAAACGAGTGTGTATGATATTTGAAAATCGACTGCCGTGTGAGTAATAAACAGGAACAGGATCTACAGACAATAAAGTATTTTTCAAAGTAGATTTTTATTTGGATAAAGTTGCAGAATGTCTTATGTCGTCGGGGAGATCGTTCCATAGTTGAATAAAGGAAGGAATGAACTAATTTGCGAACCTTAAGGAATTAAACCTGATTTGTCTTTGGCTGCGTCGGTTTCTTAACGGGACAGTGGGCTGACCATTGTTATTCGGAACGAGATCCGACAGATAAACGGGAGTTTGACCATTAACAATTTTGTAAAACATGATTAATTTGAAACATTTGCGTCTTTTAGCTAGAGCATGCCAGGCTAATTCCTTAAGCACTAGATGACGGGGAGTGCGTTTCAGGGCTCCTAAACAAATGCGAGCTGCTTCATACTGAATACACTCGAGGGAATCAGAGACAGTCTGGGAGCAATTGTCAAAAATTATAGTAACGGCTTACCAGGTGGATTAATTTTTCGATGCTATTTCTGACCATATTTTTCTGCTCATGAGAAGAACTACAGCTGCCACAACGCCCTCATCGGCTATTCAGAGAACTGGGCAATGATTTTGGATAGCCATAAATCAATATCTTTGTGCTGATTGATCTCGTTAGAACATTTGAGATGATGCAACATAGTTGGCTGTTGTCCAAAGTAACCGGTTATGGTATAGCACCATTTGCAATTAAGATGACATTCTGCCACCTGAACAACAGATTAAAGTGGGTCAAATTGTGCAATGCATATTGTATTTGTGTTTTTTTGCCCAGAACCACTGCCTAGTAGTCAATATCCTATTCCGCAGTTCAAACTCTTTACTCTCCATAAGCTAACCTGTCCCTGTCTAACCTGTATATATATGGAATTACTATTGTCTATATTGCACACGTTCCTCTGTAAAATTTTGACATAGGCTGTATCAGCCCAAATAAATTATATAGCACATTCTGGTATTAATTCATTCCATCCCAATGACGCTTTTCTCCGCTGATATTTAATTGTCGTTTGTAATTGTATGTTACTAATTAAGAGATTATTTTTCAAAATTTGGGATGAAACTTGCATGGAAGAACATTCCAAATTATATGCCCATGGTCAATAGCTTTCCTTGGCGCGCTCTGGGAGCATTGCACCCAGAGCGCGCCAAGGAAAGCTGTTGACTTGGTCTTCTATCAGGGTGGAATGAGTTAAAGAAGTCGGTATCCCAGGGGTCTATTTTGGATCCCATGTTTAACATTTTCATGAATGACATTACGGACTGAATCAAATGTAATTTATTATGCTGACGATGGCACCACCAGCCTCTCTTGCAGTGCCTCTGATGAGGTTTTTTCCTCTCTGGAAACACAAGTGTAATGTACCTTAGGTTAGTTTGCTGAGACTTACACGATGGCAAATCCAAATAAAATTCTCTGTGTTTTGTCAGGCAAGTCATCACTAGGCTTGCTGATTGAAAATAAAAACATTGAGAATTCATATATCGTAAAACTCATGGGCATAACAGTTGGATAGAAGAGTGAAAATGAACGGACATATATTATACATCTGCAAGAAAATATCCAAACAAATTATTGTATTGAAACGGTTCAGCAGGGTGTTTGATGTTGAAAGTAAACTTACCATTATCAACTATTCTGTGAAATCCATTTTACTTCACTCTCCAAGTGGCTGGCTTTTTTTTTTTTCGGTTCCCAAAATAGTTCATGACAATTTAGGAGAGGACCATCATGTTTGTTGCACAAAGGGTCAAGCATTTAACATAATACAATCTGCTGTTACGTGCAGGAGTATGTACACTTCTAGACTCTTCACGATAGGAATTGTTCCTTTAGGAACGATGGTGGTGCTGAGCTCTAGCATCATGTGAATTGTAATGAACTGAAAATTTTAAACTATTTAAAATATTGATAAGCAGTTAGCACATATGTGAATGTTTACTCTGTGCTGGCGTCGCAACGTCATCAAATCTATACGCATGATTGCCTTATGATACCTATGTCCGTACCAGCCGCTGGTGCATGTCCCTATTTTCCCCTCCCGGGGTCCCACCCAGAAGTGCGATACATTTCCCCCTCCACAAAGTTAACTGTATAATATTATGCCAACTATACGGTGTTATTAAGTAGGTTCTTCTGTAATTGCTTTTTTTTAACTGCCGCCGTGCCGGTTTCAACAGTAGCAGCTATTGAGTCCCGGTCAGTTCCAATCCCATTATCATTGCGATAAGGCTAAGTGGAAAGTGGTCTTCGATGAATGCATGGCTAGTCACTGGCCACTCAAGCGAGACAAAGGCTGACCGTCTCCCTCTGGCTGCCGACACCAGGGACTTGTTAAACTTACACAAGCCCACTCTGGACTACCATCAATTCGGTGGGAGTGACGTCACAACATCCAGGGTTTCACGAGATCTGCGAAGTCAAATCAGTGCCCACAACTTTTTTATTTTTGCATTAATGCAAAATGGTCCACGTCATGATTTAAGTTCTGTTAAGTAAGACCTCCACATTTCTATGTGGCTCTTTTGTCAATTTAAACAAAAACTCTTGCCCTACATTCTAACAAAGGGAGTATATTGATCTCAATCACGATTTGATCAAAGCGGTCAGACCTTTGTGAATACAATTGCATGGGTACCAGTCCGCACATTTTTCTTGGTTAGCGTCACGAACGATGGTTCCTCTTTATTTTTTTTCTAAAGATCGGTTGTGTGTTATAATTGTCTTTAAATTATAGTTGTACCACTTGTGGCTGCAGTAAATACTCCATAAACGCATTTCATCGCAGTGACTGACAAACTGCCAACATGATAAACACAAGCGGCAGCGGAGTTTTCATCCAAGCCATGTTTACCTGCAGCTGGCGTATTTTACTCTCTTTCAGTGAAAAAATTTGGACCCTCTGCTGTGTTGTACACAAAGAGTGCTACAGTGGTAGTATGTTATCATTCTGACCAATTTACAGCGTTAAATTTTTATTCTTGCTTTAATAAATTGTCCGTAATAGTCACTTGTGCTCACACAAATGTCACCCATCTTTCAAGCCAGACTTCACAACGCCGGGCAGCGAGTACTACCACACGAAACAGTGGTAAATTGGGTAGAATGATAACATACTACCGAACGAAACAGCGGTAGAAAAACCTTTTGATTGGACAGTGAACACCATGTGATCAATTCTGGGCCCCTGTAGTTTCCGACCAAAATAACGACGGGCATCTGTTTGAAATAGAAACAGTTTTGAAGGGGTTCCCCCTAAGATACTTTTCTTTCAGCCAATGAGAGAGCTTATTGTTAAAATAGACAAGGTTCTGAGCATTCTATCGACATAAACAACATGGCGCGGAGACAAAAAAAAGATCGAGATCAAGACAATGAAATTACCCTATTTTTGCGCAGTTTTGCAAAGTTACATCATTCAAATTGTCACAAGCAACGGCCCGATCATTGATTTAAATCATCGCAGAAGGAAAATATTCATTTTAACGCAAAATCGGAATAACCATCGGCAAGAACTGACGTTTCTCCACTTCCATGTAAATAAACAACAGTCAACACAAGGAATTTGAGACGAAGTCTCACTGGACGCCCTCCGCCTGACGCGGTGCACTGCAATTGACTCCTTTCAGAGAACCAGCAAAGCATAGACTTTTCTCACCTCCAGCAGACTGGAGAGGGCATTGTGGGGGTGAACAGTTGTGGGCATAGGGTAACGCATGTTAAAAGTACCAATCTTTAAAGTAAATTTCATTACACAGTAGCTCAATTAACAGCTTTTGAAGAGGGGTGCGTTATGACCGCTCGCTTGTCTGTGTGATAAGAAACACAGTGCAGACCACCCGGCGCTAAGCATTTGGAGTCAATGTTATCTGGTTATATACACGTTCCACGCCAATTAGCTATGTAACTTGAGGAGCCTACCTGTATTGTAACAGAATAAAGCTACAACGTGTGTCTACTTAAAATTTTATTTTGCAATGAATTTCATTTTAAATAAAATACGGAAGACAGTCCAGTGAGACATGAGCAAGTTTATACCAGCGTGTCACTATGCAAAATTTTAGCGTGCGTTTGTCCAATTTTATTCTAGTTCCATTGTCTTTGTTGACGCCTGTTTTTGCTATTTGTGAACAACTTTGCTCATAAATGAATAATGCATTGTACTTTCCACGCAAGCGTATAGATACGATTTGTTAATATATATATGTGTGTGTGCGTGTGTGTGTGCGTGTGTGTGTGTGTGTGTGTGTGTGTGTGTGTGCGCGCACACATACAATCATATATGTGCACCTCAGCTCTCATCGCAATGGTTACTTTAAGACGGTTTTTACCTCAGCTTACTTGTCAGTCAGCTGAGGTTTTGTGAGGGTCCGTCTTCCGTCCGTCGTCCGTCCGTCGTCCGTCCGTCCGTCGTCCGTCCGTCCGTCGTCCACAATTCACATTTTCGACTTCTCCTCAAAAACCGTCGGCCAGATCCACTTCAAACTTGGTGGAGATGTGCCTTGGGTGGGTCTCTACCAAGTTTGTTCAAATGGTCACGGTCCAGTGACTTTGGATTTTTAATGATTTTTTTTGTTCTTTTTTGCGTAAATCTTAAAAAATCTTCTTCTCCCAAACCTCTCACCCAATTGCTTTGATATCACACAGGAACAATTTCTAGGACTCCTAGTTCTTAATTTGTTCACCAGGTGGTGCTGCAGTTTTTTCCTAATTTTTTTATGAATTTTTGTGTGTTATAGCTATTTTCAACTTGTTCCCCAGAACCGTCACTCAGATTAAGCTGAAACATGGTGGATATGTTCCTTGTAGAAGGGTCAAACAAAGCTGTTCACTGTGTGGGAATGCTGTGGATTCCTGATTTTAAACGATTTTTTCAATTTTGGTACTTGTCGGTCAATGCATCTTTCCTAATGATTACTATTGAAGTCAATGGGCATTCTAATGCTAATTCACATTTTCGACTTTTGTTCTTCAAAACTGTCATCCAGATTTACTTCAAACTTGGTGGCAACGTACCTTGGGTGGGTTTCTACCAATTTTGTTCAAATGTTCATGCTCCAGTAATTTTTGCATTTTTAATGAATTTTTTTGTTCTTTTTGGACAAATCTTAAAAAATCTTCTACTCCGAAACTGCTTACCCAATTGCTTTGATATCACACAGGAAGACACCTAGGGACTCCTTGTTGTTGATTTGTTCACCAGGTGGCGCTGCAGTATTTTTTCTAATTTTGTATGAATTTTTGTGTGTTATAGCTATTTTCGACTTCTTCTCCGGAACCGTCACTCAGATTAAGCTTACACGTGGTGGATATGTTTCTTATCGAAAGGCCAAACAAAGTTGTTCACTATGTGGGAATGCTGCGGGTTCCTGATTTTTTAATGATTTTTTCAATTTGGCTCCTTTGGGGTAAATGCACCTTTCCTATTGATTACCATGTAAGTCAATGGGCATTCTAATGCTAATTTACATTTTCGACTTCTTCTCCAAAACCATCATCCAGATTTACTTCAAACTTGGTGGCAATGTACCTTGGGTGGGTGTCTATCAGATTTGTTCCAATGGTCATGATCCAATGAATTTTGGATTTTTTTATGATTTTTTTTTTCAAAAATCTCTACAAAAGTTTGAATAGGAAAGTTGAACATGGGATTTCTTGTAATGGTCATAACTTTAATAATATTGACCAGATTTACTTCAAACTTCGTGGGCATGTGCCTTGAGTGGATCTCTACCAAGTATGCTCAAATGGTCACGCTCTATTGATTTTTGGATTTTTTATGAGTTTTTTTGTTCTTTTTTGGGGCAAACCTTAAAAATTCTTCTCCTCTAAAACCGCTCACCCAATTGCTTTTGTATCGTACATAGACACTCCCGGGGACACCTAGTTCCCAATTTGTTCACCACAGGTGACGCTGCATTTTTTTAATGAATTTTTTGTATGGTTTTGCTTTTTTTCACTTGTTCTGAGAACCGTCTTTCAGATTAAGCTGAAATGTGATGGATATGTTGTTGTGGAAGGGTCAAACAGTTGTTTTCTAGGTGGTACTGCTGTGGATTCCTGATTTTTAAGGATTTTCAGTTTGGGTACTTATCGTTCAATGCAGCTTTCCTATTGATTACTATGTAAGTCAATGGGCATTCTAATGCTAATTCACGGGACAACTGACACGAAATTTACTGTTTACTTGATAACTTGAGATCTGTTATGAGTTAGCTACGCATGTTAATTATTCTGTATGAAGGTGATGCTGAGACAGTACATGAATGACCTTGACCTCGTTTGTGGGGTCACAGTGCTACATACATGAATTTTACTCTTCATTATAACTTGAGAACTACTTGAACTTTGATGTTGCACATGTAAGTTGTCTTCTATAAAGGTCACACTTACTCAGAACATGGTGTCCTTGATCCTTTCCCAAGTTCATAGAGCTGCAAATGTGATGAATGTCAAGATCAGCTGAGGCACGGGCTGTTCACACAGCCCTCTTGTTTAATTTTGTATTTTTTTTTAAATTTCAGCTTGCACAGCCATCGCCAATTGCCAGCAGATTAGGTGCACCACCGGAAGCGACCAACAATGCCGACGTTGTCTGTATGACAGAGGGGCGCCACGCCAGGCCTTTGTACTGAAGTCGCAGAGTGGTTACGATAACCGAATATGTGAAAGTATGTGGATACTTTGGGTATATTAGAGACTCATGTGACGGAGTGTCTGTGTGTCATTTCCAATACCATCACGACGGTCATGGACGCCATACAAGACAAAGCCTAATGTTTGATTTGTATGGTATAACTTATGACACACACACACACACATCCATCTCTTTGTCTGTCTGTAAGAATGTATGAGTGAATGTGATAAGACCGTTGAAGTAGAAGTATGTGCCATTGTGCACGCTGATGGACTACACTGTTTTTTCACGTGTTTCAGCGTTCAGATGGCCACGAATAGAGAAATATTATGGGATAACACAGCTGTGCAGCTCACAAGAACCTTGTATATTGTGTGTGACTTCAGCTGAATGTTCATAAACGTGCCAATTGTGGTCTCTCCTATTAGCTAAATATCACTTTCTCCCAGAAAAACGCAGTTTCGGGAGGATAAGCACAGTGCAACGATAGTAAACTAAGAAGTCTCCACCTACAACAAATCCACGGAATGAGACATAAGAATTGACTCGTCGGCAAGCTGTGCCAAGTGGACCAGTAAGAAACCCATTGGGAAACAGAGAAAAAAAACATAATATTAACCAAAAGAAATATTAAACTGGTGGGTATTTATGGGAATGGATTTCATCGTAAAAAATCACTTGCTCAGCCTTAATGGAGTTTTGCAAATGTATTTCATTCCTTTGAACTTATAATTACCTTTGCACATGTCTCTAAGGTGAAACGAGCGTGACTATACATGCAAACTGTTCGGCAAAGAAAACAGCCGATGACCCTCTGTCTGAATGGGAAGTCCTTTGGGAAAAACCCACGTATTACTAAATAACCTGACTTTTTTCCATACTGCAACACAATCAATGAAAGGTGAAAGGAAACCACGGGTCACTGGAATAGCAAGTGGCATTACGTAGCATTTTGCCGCTTAAATGATAAGAGCTGCTGCCAAAATGTCGACCACTTCATACTTCCTTATCTGGGCTCCGAAGCTGTGTGGTCATTCTTCAATGGTCTTGTGTTCATTAGCTTGTCTTTTATGTCTATGCGTGAGGTGGCTCTGGAATCACTGACTGCGGGGTGGTACCCACTTCCTGGGATGAATAGAGAGTGTGCACTCTGCCCTGTCCCATGCGCATGTAGTTTGATAGCTGCCAGGTGGCAGGAGCGTTTTCAATTTCTCATTCCTTATTTTACATATCGACATGAGTCTGAAGTTGCAAGATTAAAGTTGGCCGGGCAAAGTTTGTTTGTTTGGTTTTTTCAATAACGAAAATTGGTCAAATAACTTTAATTGCGCACAGTACTTTTTGCTTTGAAAATATACCTAAATAACTATGTATTTTGTTTCATTGTTACTTGATTTTCAAACCACAAGGAAACAGGAATGTGGATGCAAATATGTGCAAACCCGCAGGTGAAAATATTTATTGATATCCACCCTGAATATTTTATTAGGAAAACGTAGCTATACATCAGAAAACTTTCCGCCGTAGACACAGTTGACCCCATCATTTCCGAACTTGCTGCAAGTCAAATTTAATATTTTTATCTGTGCGTCCTTTAGGGTCCCCACACACTAAGGAGCGAGATTACACGATTTATCGTCGCATCCCACTCGCGGGTAAAAAAAAAAATCGCATCATCTCGCCCGCTGGTCTGGGCCATATGCGTGCGATGAAGAGATTTTTTTCCCCATCTCTGTATGATCGCAACAGCATCTCATAGCCATGCGATGGTTTTAGGACTGCAATAAATCATCGCATCATCGCGCTTCGTCGCCGCTTATCTCATACGATCTCCAGTGGCCCACATGCACCAAGGAGTGCGATGACGCAATGTTTTTTTAGTTTCCGCTTTTTGCCAAAGATGTCGCTTTGGTCGCCTAGCAGCTGTTTAAAATTCTGACCCACAGATGTCGCTACATGAACTTCCCGGCCTGTCACTTTCGCAAAACGCGCCGCCGACACATTGTTTACAGGGACCCTTACCGTTGTGGTCAACTCTGGACAAGCTGGTATGCCACCCAAAAAGGCTGCACGTAGGCCTAAAAAGGCCAAGACGGTCCAGAAGATTCGGATGGCTGGTAATAGTAGAACACCTGTGAAATCTAGGCCGCAGAAGAATAGTGGGAGTCGTTCTGAGACTGAATTTGAGTGCACTTCAGGAGATACAGGCAGTCTGAAATTTGTGTGTATCTTCCTCATTGCAGGTTTGAGCGTCTCGAAGAGCTGGTAATAAGTTTCAGGACTCATTGTGAGCGTGCAGTTCCACTCCTGAACATAACCGTTCTGGAAAATTAAACGTTACAAAATTCTGCGGTTTATTTAGACGTGAGGAATGATTTTGCAAATTTTAAAAGTTTCTGAAAAAATGGTATCTTTTTTTCAAAGCTGGATATCTCCATGCTTTTGCCTCATTTCCTCTTGCAATAAAAAAATCTACGAAAACATGGACAGATATAAAGGCCTTGTCATTTTAAAATCATTGAAAACAATTGTCTGTGTGTTTATTTCCATAATCAGGCACATTGGTTTATTGAACCAAAGTTCTTTGATTACTAAGTTTTAGTAACGTATTCTGGTGAAAAACAACGTGTAAAATTCATTTTTACTTTATTGTTAGCCATGCCCTATTATTTAATTAAGGATGCACATACAAGCACTAAAATGGGAGTACCATTCGTATAACATATTTTCAATCCGTGAAAAGTATATAATATTACTTTGACCAGAACTTGGTCAGTTATCTTGAAAGGGATAGATGGCCCATTGTTTAATGATGATACTAACGAAAGATAGAGAATGTCGACCCTCAGTGCCCCACCCCTGCCATGATTATTAATGAAACTTATAGTCAAGAATTCTTTGTAGAAATGTAACATGGTGGTTCTTTGCTGCTCAGGGTCGTCACGCCTTCGCAGCCATTCATGCATCCAAATTCTCTTAGCTCTTCTCTTCTTCCTTAGCTTGGCATTTAATTTATACATGATCAGCAGGCCAATATAGGACGTTGACACTGCAATTTGTTGCGCCATCTTTAAAGACCGTGTAAATAGGTCGCATACACAATTATAGTGGGTCACATACAGATGTCACTGTATTCATACAGTTGCAAAACCACCTTGTTTCATTTGCTATACAAATAGGCCTACGTTGTGCCTTGTGGTGGACTGCATTCAATTTCGGCTATTGGCGAAAATCACGCGCACTGGTGTGGGCTATTGGAGATTATCTCTCGCACGATCGCAATCTCAGTGATGTGGGCAGTTCGCGATGGTTATCTCAGGGCCTATGCGATGAGGAGATTTTTCATGCGATCGCCGTTTCGTTCCACGCGACATCGCATCAAAATCGCGTCGCACTATCGCGTTAGTGTGTGGGGGGTCTTACGGCCTAGCAATTACACAGGTCCCGATGCGGTTTTTCGCTCAGTTACCTTATCAGTCAGCTTACCTTATGGTCATACATCCATCGTTGCCCGTCCATGCGACGTCCGTCTGTCAATCTGTCCGTCAACAATTTACACATTCTACTTCTCTAAAACGCTAACCATATCCGCTTCAAATTGGGGGAGAAGGTACTTTGGGTGCGTCTGTACCAAATCTGTCCAAATGATCACGTTCCACTGACTTTCAGACTACTTTGTGTTTTTGTGCAATTTATGACAAAGTCGGAAAAAACTTCTTTGTCAGCACTAGTAAATTGCTTCTATACTGCATAGGGGCACTTCTGAAGACACTTAGACCTTGACTTGTTCAGCAGCTGACGTTGGAATATTAATTCACAATTTTTAGCGAATTTTTGTGTGGTATAAACATTCGACTATTCGATGTTAGCATTTTTACCAGGGATAGCAGCAAATCTGACATTTTGGCGTATATCTCGGTAATGTTGGATCCTTGGCCCACAGTTACATATAAACGCAAATGGGAAAGCACCACAAGGGTGTTTGTTGCTGTTGTGCATTTTTATTCTGAGTGATCTTGGGAGTGAAAGGTCGACCTAACGCAATGGCGTATATGTTGGGAATGGTGGATGCTGTTACGTTTTGTTTCAAAAGGGATGGCTCTGGAAATGTGTGAGTGAATACATTGATATTGCAAGCAGCGATGACTGTCTTAAAGGAAAGTAACCTTCATATTATTCTGCTGGTCACTGTATTCTTTTAGTCTCTGCATCCGCGTCCAGATGAACACAGGACTGTCACAGTCCTCTAGTTGATGAGTTTTTGTGTGTTTTTGTAAACTTTGAGGTCTTCTTCTGAACCACAAGCTGCATTCTCCTCCAGATGACCGGAATGTAACTTGATTTAATCTCCTCCAGAGTTTGTTACTTGTTGAAAATACCGTCATTGCTGATTTTGTGCCAAGTTTTGAAGTTACGTAATGATGTGTTAGAGTACATGTCAGCACCATAAGTACTTTAGGATAAGAGTATAAGCATACATGTAAATATATTTAGTTTTGTTTAAAACCATTGACAACATCCATTTCAAGCTTGATGAACGCACCTTGGATGAATGTTTACCAATACTGTTCAACAGGTTCCTCTCCAGCGATGTTGAGGGTATTTTATTTTTTCTCGGAAAACCTTAGAACATTTCTTAAACCGCTTGGCCAATTGCTTTGTAATTAGAATATCGATACTCCACAGCACCCCTAGATCTTCAACAGGCGGTGCTATTGCAAATTTTGAGGGCTAACCCGGGGTCTGTGTGGAGACGGGTGGGTGGGGGGGCTATTTTTGATGTGTTTCTTTATGTTTGTAATTGTCGACTTGTTTTTTTTTTTTTCAAAATTAGATTCTGTTCAAAGGTGAGAGAAATTGAGTTTAACTCCATTTCCATCAAGGTTGTTCACGTGCTGGGAGTACTGTCATTTGATATTTTTGACAATGTTTAAATTAAACGATGATAGCTTAGAGTGCATGGTAGCATGGGTTCTGTAGGAATAATAGCGTACACGCATGTGGATATAGTTTTAGATTAGATACACTATAAACATGGAGGAGATATATCTTAGGTGAGTCTCTATAAAGCATCTTCAAGCGGTCGCGATCCTGCGATTTTATATTTTTATGATTTTTTTGAAAGGGTGGGGGCTTAGAAGTCTTTTCTAAAACTGCTCGGGTAAGGGTTTTGAAATTGCAAACAAACAATTTTGGTTGCGCGTGAAACCACATCTGCCTTTTGTCTTTTCAAACATTTATTTAGCCAGCATTAGGACAAGTGTATCGTACGTCACTTGGGCAAACATCGGACCGACATGGTGCAGTGCTGGTTCATCAAAATTTGCCTTTGATTGCAATAAGTACAGCCAATTATTCCAATTTGAAATATAACATCAACATGGCCAAATTTTATGATAATGACCAGTTTCCATTTTTTTTTTCAAATATTTTTCGCCCAGCTGATTTGTCAGTCAGCGGGACATACCTTTAGCCTTCGCCTGTTGCCCGTCCATTATTACATTTTTTACCTCTTTTAACACTCAATGGATTGTTCCTTTCCAAGCTCGGTTGGGATGTTTTTCAGGCAGGTCTGCACCAGGTTTGCACCATTTTGTCCGTTATTGCAAACTCTTATATACCCATTTGCTCCAAAACGTTTGGGTCAATAGCCTCAAAATTACAAAGTTTATTTCTAGGTCTAGGTCAATCCGCAAATATTCCCCTTGAACGCAATTTTAGGGGTGTATACTGGAATCAGCTTGTCCGTCCGCCAGCCTGAGCGTCCGTTCTTCCGTCCGTCTGTACACACAATCTTGGGCGCGCAACTTCGCCTATACCTTCGGGCGGACTTTCATAGTTGGCATAAACACTACCCTGGATAAGTAAATTTGCATGAAGGCAACATGATTTTCACCTTGGCCTAATTCTCACGGTCAAAGGGTCGCTTATGTGAAATTGGTTTCGTTGCAATAACTACTGAACCAATGAAAAGCTTTATGAAACTTCGTCGGATTATATACATTGGTAAAACCTTGGTGGGTATTATATTTGGGTCTCGTAGCCGTAATCCCGAAGCACACTGGTCACTTTTGGACAACATTTCTGTGCACAACACCTGTTACGCTTAAGTTTAGCATGGCTTTCTTCAAAGTTGACGCAGTAACTACACATAATATGCAGTTATACATGAGGGCGCCACGTTTAACCTGACTCAATTTTAAAGAGGAAAATTAGTCTACGTGCAATAATTACTAAAGAACTAACCAAACTTGAAACTTCGACCGATTATGTATCTAGATAAGACGTATTTGGAATCGTATTTAGGTCTCCATGATGTAATTCTATGGACGTAGGCTACTTGTGTTAATTTCCTTTTTCTCTTATTTAATGCATGGATGACTGTACATAAGGAAGCCAATGGCCAGCATTTGTTAACAACTGTCAGAAGTTAATCTTCCAGGTCTTTTTAACCTTTTCTCCTAAAGCAGTTGGTCAAATGATTATTTCTCCCTGCAAACGAAATTTGGGGCACCCCGTTTTTATACCCGCGACGATGTTTTGGCAATATATTATCTTTGCTCGATCCAACTGTCCTTTCCATAGCAGACGCTTGTGAACAACACATCTCGTGATTCACAGGCTTATTCAAACTCATATTTACCTCATTGTACCAATTGTACCGTTGGCACTACCTCTTGATCCGATTTTATTTGGGTGACGTTGACCTCATTTTCAATATTACTGGGGCCATGTTTATGCAAGGAGGTGGGTGGGTGGGTGGATATTCAGTCTTTCAGTGACTGTTACAGTTGTGAAGACTCTACTTTTTCCATTTCTGTGTGTGTGTGAATGTTTGTGAGTATTTTTTTTTTTAATCATTCGACATTTATTATTTCAGCGAATGAGTTTGATTTAAACTTACTTGACATCCATCTTGACACGCCCTTTAATTTTTTTTCACTTCTGGAGCTTCTGTTGCTACCTAATTTTTCCATTGGTTTTCTTCATTTGTTGACCCTTTGTGGAAATGTAATTGGAGTGGGTGTCAGCGATTATTTGTGGACGATGTTGTTCGCTAGTGATACCGTATGTGCCCTGGTGATAAAAGCGATTTACTTTACGTTAAATTCCAATAATTGTCTGCACAAACTGAAAAATAAGTAGGAATGTCAAGTTCAAATTTTATTTTTTTTTATTCTGAAAACCACGTGAAAGATGGTGATTTCCAAACTGGATTAAAACATGCTTATTACTTCTTACACTCAATGCCCGGTGCTTTATCCCACTGAGAACTGACCTAATCGTCCATACAATTCTTGATGAAAGATGAAGCAGACAACATTAATGGAGCCGGGTCATTTGTGATAAGTTTGTAACATGAAACAGTTAGGTGCCGATACATCATTCCTTTAAGATTGAAATATCGAATATGTGAAATAGGTGTGCAATTAAAAAGCTGATATTAAGGCTATGAAGTATATGTTTTACAGAGATCTGTTCTTGGAGATCAGACAGCATATGTTATCCCGGAAAATGTCCGGGGCAGCCAAGCACCTGCTCATGTGCCCCTGGATTTGCTGGCCCCCACTGTTATTACAGTAAGTTATAGATACATACACACACACACACACACACACACACACATATATATATATATATATATATATATATATATATATATATATATATATATATATATATATATATATACATATATATATATACATATACATATATATGTATACATATGTATATATATATATGTATATATATCTATCTATCTATCTATCTATCTATATATATATATATACACATATACATATATATGTATACATATGTATATGTATATATATATGTATATATATCTATCTATCTATCTATCTATCTATCTATCTATCTATATATATATATATATATATATATATATATATATATATATATATATATATATATATATATATTAAGGTTACTTTAATGTTGCAAACGTTGCATTTAACTGGATCACGCATCAAAATTTTATCAAAACCAAAGTAAGCAGTTACTCGATCCGTGCGTCACAAGTGCCAATAGTAATGACGTTATGGCGGTGATTTGTCGCTTACATGAAACCATGCGTGCAAACCACTCCTGCATTTTCGATTTTCGTTTGATAGCGTCTATAATAGGACATACATATATCAATATGAGAAATAGTTTCCAGATGATGCAATGACCCGACAAAAAGTAAAACTGTTAACTGTTGCGCGTAGGCAATTGAAAGGAAAGCCTGTTAGTTATTTTCCTCCCTTGTTTTCTTGCAAATTTTATAATGCTTAGTACATTCTTATCGATTAAAGTGAGAGGAGGAAACACTAGTTCAGCAGATATACACCAGTGATGAACTGTATGCATAAAACCACATGGTCACATGAGGGATATAGACCGTTGTCATGTTTTTGAACATGCTTTCTATTTTCCAGTAACTGCAAAACCGTCGATTATGCATTGTCTCGCAAAAGGTTCAGTAATGGAAAATGGTAGCGAAAAAGATAAGATAGAAGCACCATGTGTGGAAGCAAACTCAGCCAGGCTATACACAAATTTGCAGATTAATCAATTTCAGGTAGGTCCATTTCACCTATCTACGAATATATCCTTACCGCTCATTAGTATTTGAATTTACATGTGTCAGCTATGATATTTAATTTAAAATTAAATCAGTTGGTAATTCGTTATGCAAGCTAGCGTTAACAGTATATTAATACACCATGTGAATCGATGTAAATAAGATTGACATTTGACAACATACACAACATATTAACATAGGTCTTTTACCTGGCATCGGAGGGATTCCTACATTGGGACATTGTTGATCACCTGCTGCATCATTTATTGTAAACGAAAAACAAAATGGGAATAGTTCGGCAAAATAAAGCTATTCGCCACTTTCAAAACTTTGTATAGCGCCATGCTAAGTTTTAATTTTACTGCCGTCAATTTCTGTTTTCATCATAACTAGCGCTGTGCAGTATTTCAGCATGTTGACATAGGATCAGTTGTTCATATTATAATGACACAGGGTCAATTGGAAGATTGTATATGGGTGTGTTGTTAACCCTTTGATTGCTGATTTGAAAATATTTGATGTGCTGTGAATGAGTGTTCCCAGATGCATATTCTTTGCAAAGCGATCATTCAACTGAGTACCGTCATACCTGCAGTCCCCTAGACCAGGTAAAAGGGTCCTTCATCCGAGTACTAGCATGCCCATAGTCCCAGAGAACATAAGAACGGTCCTTCATCCGAGTACTAGCATGCCCACAGTCCCAGAGAACACAAGAACGGTCCTTCATATGAGTACTAGCATGCTTACAGTCCCAGAGAACATAAGAACAGTCCTTCATCCGAGTACCAAAATGCCTACAGTCCCCACGACCACATGATGTTAATGTTAACTCGTTGTAAAAAAAACAAAAAAACCTGACAATAAATAAAGCTTGTATGTGTGTATGTATGTATGTATGTATGTATGTATGTATGTATGTATGTATGTATGTATGTATGTATGTATGTATGTATGATTGGTCCTTCAACCAAGTACAAGCATGCCTGCAGTCCTGGAAACTTTGCTAACGGTCCACAACCCGAGTAGAACAGAGACCATATGAATGGTCGTTCACCAAAGTAACAGCCCGCCTACAGTTCCAGCGACAATAAGAACAGTCTTTCGTCCAAATATCAGCAAGCCTTTAGTCCCGGAAACAATGACAAGGGTCTTTATCCGAGTAGCAGCATGCCTGCAGTCCCAGAGAGCCTAAAAAAAGTACCAGCATGCCCACCGTCCCTGAGACCATACAAACGGTCTTACACACGAGTACCAGCAAGCCTGAAGCCCCAGAGACCATAAGAATGGTCCTTCACTCGAGTACCAGCAAGCCTACAGCTCAAGAGACCATAAGAATGGTCCTTCACTCGAGTACCAGCAAGCCTACAGCTCAAGAGACCATAAAAATGGTCCTTCACTCAGGTACCAGCAAGCCTACAGCTCCAGATACCATAAGAATGGTCCTTCACACGAGTACCAGCAAGCCTACAGCCCCAGAGACCATAAGAATGGTCCTTCACTCGAGTACCAGCAAGACTACAGCCCCAGAGACAATACGAATGGTCCCTCACTCAAGTACCAGCAAGCCTACAGACCCAGAGACCATAAGAATGGTCTTTCACACGAGTACCAGCAAGCCTACAGCCCAGAAACCATAGGAATGGTCCTTCACCCAAGTACCAGCAAGCCTACAGCCCCAGAAACCATAGGAAGGGTCCTTCACCCGAGTACCAGCAAGCCTACAGCCCCAGAAACCATAGGAAGGGTCCTTCACTCGAGTACCAGCAAGCCTACAGCCCCAGAAACCATAGGAAGGGTCCTTCACCCAAGTACCAGCAAGCCTACAGCCCCAGAAACCATAGGAAGGGTCCTTCACCCGAGTACCAGCAAGCCTACAGCCCCCGAAACCATAGGAAGGGTCCTTCACCCGAGTACCAGGAAGCTTGCAGTCTCAGAAACCATAAGAATTGTCCTAGTCAAAAGCTGTCTTCGGCGAGTGGAAAAGCTGTTAACCTTGTCGGCAGTGAAAGAGACGAATGAAAGTTACCAAAGTTATTGGTACTTTATACGTGTTTTTCTTTATAGGAGGCATGTGACAAACATCTCAGTATAGCTAACCACACAGATTTAGCTCAATATGGTCATTCAAGAGAGGAAGTGAGCTTTCCATATTAAAATTGTTATGTGACCTTGGTAAAACAATCTCACTGCACTTTTTAATGAACAACATGGACAAATTTCATACCAGGAATTAACACTAAGGGTCCTGTTGGTAGTATCAAAATACTGGAAAATTCCTGTAGTTTGAAAGCCAAGCTCTGCAACATTTTTTCCACAGCTCACAGTTGACAATTGTATTTTCCCGAGACAGTTGTACTTATTTACCTCTTATCAGAATAGCAAACAAGTTGCACTGCCCACGTTCAGCTGAGATGTTGACTTGGTAACAGATATACGATAACCATAATTAATATTCAACATTGTTCATAAGTTACCTTGTATAAATGGAGGTAAAGATATCTTTCAAATTATAACTATGGGAATCTCCAGATAACTCTGACGCATTTGCTTCCAAAGCAGACTCCTGACAGCGCTCCATCGAACATCAGGAGAACACGAAAGTCAGGTCTGCTACAGTGCTGTTGAGATACCTGATGTACTTAAAGATATTAGGCCCATGTGACCACGTCTGGAACCCTAAGAAGGTTGTAAGCCCCACAGCAGTGCTGCCAACCTGCCACACTTAAAATCCGGGAGGTGGAAAGTAAACCTCATGGAGATTGATAAATTAATATAGAAGATAAATATTGATAAAATTCAGGGAGGGGGCTAAATTTGCCAAAAAATCTATTTTATTTTTTCAAGAAGTTTCAGCATAAAGTTCCAGGAGTCTCCCGGGTAATCCGGGAGTGTTGGCAACATTGCCACAGTGGCAAACTAAAACAGACATACGCAGTACGAATGAAAAAAGTGATGTTGAAAAACTATTGCAACATGCACAGAGAGAGAGACCCCTCTTTTGGATTTTGAATCCTTCTATATTCAGTGCTATACACAGGCATGAGTGTGTGTGCGCATGTGTGAGTTTGTCCTGGTATACTAAAGTGGAGAATTTTGTGTAATTTCATGAACAAAGAACGGGAATTTTCCTGGTTGGAACCCTCCTTGAACGAAGGATATCTGAAAACGTTCTGAATTGCGTGCGACATAGGACAAAAATAATGATAACAGGCCTCTACATAAGGTAACTGATAACAAATATGTATATACATATTCAGACACATACACGTACGTCTTAGGTTCAGAGAAGGTTGACCGGGGAAAGATTATGAAGCGTTTGAAACTGCGTTTCAGTATAAGTGAATGAAGATGATATCTCCACCTGAGGGAATTCTCTACGTCAGAACATCTTGTTACACCTCCACCTAAGGTCTTTTGCACATAAGTGTATTTATGTGTGTGTGTTCATATATTTCATGTCGTAGGAATATTAAGATGCTAAATGCATCTGCTGTTTCGATCAAAGGAGACTCCTGTTTTATTTGACGATTCTGTATTTATAGGCGTCCTGGCAAAGTCAATATATAGGCCCTAGTCCAACGGAATACACAAGGCCGTACTATGTCAATGACTTCAAAGTAGGTGTTATCACGGCACAATATGACTGGCAGATAACACGAGGTGAGCGGAATTTTACAGATAGATGAAATCTGTGATAAATAGAGCATTAAAAAGGGTTTAAATTAATGCGATCCCTTAGTATTTTTGACAATTGTTCTTAAGTGAGTGTGAGCACCGAAGCACCAATTAAAAAAATCCTTGTTAAAAATCATTTGAGGCCCTTCAAAATTCTGTGGAAACATATTCTGCGTAGCAATAATTTTTCTGTTTACATATGACAGGCTCGTCTACGATAAGCCAAGGCACCGTCACCTGCACCCGAGGCTTTTCACAGGACAGTCCAAACCAAAGCTTGCATGACTGCACTAAGAGTAACACATTTACATCAAATTTCCAACACGGTGACCGGTAAGTACCAGTGTAAAGTTATACATGCTATATATATATATAGACTTGCGCTCTTGTTTTTTTTTTTTTTTTGACTGAGAATTGTAGATTGGAGATGAAATGCATTCAACCAGTGATGAGGAAGGTTCATGACTGACTCATATTCTGATCAGGAAAATGGGTGTGAACCGCCCGCTCTCACCTGATCTTGATACCTTGAACTAAAAAAAGTCACAAATCTATCTGAGCTGAGTTGAACTTCAGGTGGTGCTTGATTTGAGCTAAGATGAGCATTCTTTATCATAGGTTAATTTTAAGCTAACAAAATGATGGGTATGAGTGACCTATATACATAACTTTGAGACCTATGCTTATTAATGTCCTTTCAAAGTACATGTCAACAAGTTTGAAGTGAATATGATGTACGGTTTTGGAAAAATTACGTGAGCACATACGTTGACCAGTATCCCAACATTGTACATGCTTACACGTATACGTATCTATCATTGATTAATTTCAAAGTTTACCCTCCCTTCACCCTCATAGCAATTTTTAAAAAATAGGAAATTAATATGGTGGCCAAGCAGTTTCAGAGAAGACTTTTAAAGAGTTCCCGAGAAATTAACAAAGGATAAAAGTCGTAGAAAATAGAAAGCTAACTGGAGCATGACAAATACATGTATAGTGAATTGTGACCCGTTGAACAAAATTCGCAGACACCCAAGAAATATATGTTCTTAACTTTGAAGATAATGTGGCTAACAGTTTCAGATAAGAACTCGAACAAATAAATTGTAGACGACAGTCGGAAGGGGCGGACGGATGGACAGCAGATGGGTGACGGACCATAACAAAAGCTCAGTTGACATTTAGCTGAGCTAAAGAGGCTCGAATTATTTCTCTTGAATGACCCCTGGTGTTCTGCAACCTATACTTTTTTGTACTTTTGCAAATTCGTGTAAATTTAATTTATAGTTTAGTTCTTGTCTGGTGCATTCCAGTTTGGCGGAAACATAAGCCATCGGGAGTGTTCTTCCTTGAGCCGAATTACATATATACTTGCGGACAAAAGTCAAGCAATTCCATATAGGGTGGACCAGTATGTCTATATTATGGTATATGGGGTACTGAAC
>OZ026626.1:19959271-19989271 GCA_964020975.1 Hermodice carunculata
ACGCTCGATTTTGCACACAAGTGAAGTTTTAATGACGTTAACATTTTTAACACAACCACATACTTTTCTTTCATTTCATTGAAGCTGTAAATAAGCTCTGAACTTTTTATCTGATGAAACCTCTGGGGAAAACTCACTCTGCTACTGTAGTAAACTGTTGTCTTTTAACAATTTCTGTACTTAGCTGGGAATCACGTGACGCTTTATGACTTTTGAATTGATCAAGGGTTATAATGAATAGGGGAGGTTACAATTACCAATTATATGGGTATTCAGATGAGTACACAAGCCAATGCACAGAATTCCTCAGGGATAGAGATGTGTATTCTCATTGGGTCACATGTTAAATTAATCTCAACTAAAGAGACGACTTTTAAAGCTGCAAGAATAAAATTTACGTGAACATTTTACATCACAAATTTTGCTGTTTCTGCAACCAGCGGTTTTGAAGTTATAAAACTGTAAATTACAATGAAAAATAATGGGAATACACAATTGTAGCCCTGAATGACTGAAATATCCTGCTCTCGAGCAGAAGAAGCTTCTGTTCTTGCTCTCCCCTGTTGATCCATAGATATATTTTACTCACTATGCGTCTTGCCTCTCCCGAAGAAAGTTAGAACAAACCCTTTTTGAAATCAGAATAAAACAAGTTTAATTGACAAAGAACTAACAATTCTTCAATGGTAGCAAACCTTAAAATCTGTTGATAGACCAGTTCATAGGGCTCGGGTTTTTTCGGTTCACTTCGGCAAGCGTATCCTGCTTTGTTTACATTTTGTGCTCGACCACGCTGGCCAAATTATACGTGGAAGGATCTGAAAGTAAAACACATGATATGCTTGGATTTAATGAAAAATTCAACTGTCAGTAAACTCAAAATGCATGTTTCACCACTAATATTATATTTTAGGTAAAAAAATTGCACTGTTCAGTACAATCCATGCTGTCATCACCAGCGTAAGCCGTGGCATCCGTTGTAAACAAAAAGACGTGGGCCAGACTCGGCCCCATGCTGATTGGACAATCAGGCCAACAATGGCATGCATAATTAATTACGGTTCGGAAAAGTCCGATACAACTCGGAATGAACAGGTCTATTGCTGACTTATTTATAATGGTAACACAGACAATACGAATGTCTGCAAGTAACGTAAAGTTAGTGCTGTTACTGCTACCTCTGAAAATAATAACTGTCAAATCTCCTACACCTATTTGTTTCTTTACAATTTAGGAATCCCCTGCTCCAGCTTTATTCACCATCTCCGTTTCTCGCTGAGCATATAAAATATATCTCCGTGGTCTTAAAAAGTATAAATCATCTTGATTTCGTATCCTTGCATGTCAAATGTGTATTATACTCATTATTAAACAGAGTTTAATATGTGTATCTTATTTACGCATGGTCCGGACGTACATTATTTGGTTTACACCGGGCGCAGACCGACAAGCAAATGTGTTGACCACCTGTATTGAATTTACTTACACGTAACTGCAAAACAACTTATAAATCGCCGGGTTTTTTTACGAACACAGGCTGTTGTTGACAAGCTTTGCCTTTTTGTCTGAGCTTGGAGTCAGTAGTCCGTGCCGGGATATGGAATATCTATGGTCCATGTGACGGTTATTAACCGGTCTTCTTGCCGCTTTGTCAACCTGCAAATGTAACAATGATGCATACATGTATTTGTACTGTAAGCAGAATATAGATTTCGCGACAAGTTTGCGGTATTTTATGAATTTATTCTTAGGCACAGTGTTTTGCTCATGTAAAACATATTTTCTCATCCTATTCCCTTCAAATATATCTTACAACATTGAGTTTGTGGGCAAATTGTTATACCTGATGAAAACCAGAAATAAATTGTGTTTTTACAACCAAGGTTGCTACAGCATTATGCTGACCGTGGACGATAATGGTGGTAATTACCGCCGTGCAAGGAAATTTCTCATTTATGATAACGTCAACAAGGTGGTGGTCACACCTCATGCATCGGACCCGTTGTGGATGGACACAGCCGCTCAGAACGCAAGCCACCAATGGATAACAAGTCTACAGGATCGTAGGAATGGCGGTCAAAGGGTGAGAGTGGAATCTTATTAAATAATCTCACTGCAAGTGTCTATTTGTAGTTATAATGGCCGTATGGCACACTGGTTCTGTGAGTTACCTTAGTAACGGGTATCACTGCTTGTTTGTACTTTTTGTTATCCCCCCCCCTTTTTTTTCCAGCTGTGTGTTAACGTGCAAAAGCCCATGAGAACATTTTGCGGATAATGTCACTGTTTACATAAGGCTTTTGAATCCCTCTCGGTCAAATGATTAAAAAAATCACACTACCATTGTTGACTTGCTTCTGATAATTATATTCAGCAAAAAAAAAAAAAAAAAAAATTCAACCCCATTGGTATTAACTTAATAAATAGGATCGTAAGGGAAGCTCCATATATTTACAGGTAACAGTGAAATGGCCGAATCACTTTTACAATGATTTTCATCGCGTTCATAAACTCTTGAATGCAATACGGGATTTCTCGCCGGTTATCACCTCGGGATACGAGGAGATGAGCGGTCAACCTCCGGCAACACGACCCAGGGCAGCTATTCCGAGTGTGAATGGTGTAGTTAAATTTGAAATGGCTCACCTCGTGGACCATCAGGGAGGGCGCACTATAGTTAATGCTCCTTCTTCATTTGTCCCGGTGCCAAACGTTCAGGTAAAGTATTTGTTGTTTTATACTGCCAAAAATATTGGGCGTATTGGAAAACCGTGCTATCCGTCATACATACATACATGTACACACTATCAGAGGAATGCTCTTTATAGAAAGCAGGGTTAGGCCTTTTCAACACGAGATTATTTTTGGTGTTCCCTGCCTTGTGCCTCAATATGTCAACGTTACACAGAGTAATTAATTTACATAAAATTCAAATTAATGAACAACAAATTTTCGCTTTATGGTTAATGACTATATATGCAAATAAATCGGTGTAGTCAGAGAATGCGTGACTGATATTATATTGTTATTTTATTTTGCCACTGCACATCGATGATTGTGTTTGAAGTAAACATTTAATAGTTACGAAAACCATAGCGATGACGGAATTGTATGTTTTTCACACGCCACCTCTACAGGCTCAGGAACACACGGTGGACATACCTAGGCAAGATGGAGATTCTATACGGGTGTGGATTCGAGCAATTGACGTCATGGATAACACAGCCAATGACAGCATTTTAGTTCACGTGGACTCTTCTCCGCCCATAATTAATGACGTGTGGTTGTCCAGGAATGGTGTTCCCAGGCTTTCTGTACATCATTCTATAGATCTGTTTGCCCTCAAGTAAGATCTAATTTCGCTTTATTGCGTGGCAGCTTTCAGGTTGTTTTACATGTTGCAAATCATATCTTGCGAAGCAACATGTTTAAAATATGGCCAGTATTTAATTTAGTGGTTAAATCTTTTGTTGCAGCTTTTTAAAGTCGCACAGCACGAATTTCTTAGACGTTTTGATCAGTCTAAACAAACTACTGGAATTCTGTATTGTTGTCACTGTGTTACCCATTCATTCATTTATCTATTTAAAGACTGGAGTTTCTTGCCTATGATGACCATAGTGGCTTGAAAACAATTCACTGGGAGCTACATGATATGGCAAACACCACTCGGGTACATGGGGATGGCCATTTGGTAGTAAGACGCCCAAAGGTACGTTTAACGAGCCTGTTGCTCAAACGTCAACTCTAAGGTAAGTCTCATAAGCCTGTTGTTCAAACCTTAACTCTAAGGTAAATTTCACGAGGCTGTTGCTCAAACTTTTACACTAAGGTACGTTTGGTGAGCCTGTTGCTGAAACTTTTACTCTAAGGTAAGTCTCAGGAGCCTCTTGCTCAAACTTTAGCTCTAAGGTATTTCTCAAGAGCCTATTACTCGAACTTAAGCTCTAATGTATCACGAGTCTGCTGCTCAAACTGTAGCTATAAGGCACGTCTTACGAGCCTATTGCTCAAACTTCAATTCTAGGGTAAGTCTCACGAGCCTGTTGTTCAAACTGTAACTATAAGGCAAGTCTCACGAGCCTGTTGTTCAAACTGTAACTATAAAGCAAGTCTCACGGGCTTGTTGCTCAAACTGTAACTATAAGGCAAGTCTCACGGGCTTGTTGTTCAAACTGTAACTATAAGGCATGTCTCACGGGCTTGTTGCTCAAACTGTAACTATAAGGCAAGTTTTACGGGCTTGTTGCTCAAACTGTAACTATAAGGCAAGTCTCATGAGCTTGTTGCTCAAACTGTAACTATAAGGCAAGTCTCACGGGCTTATTGTTCAAACTGTAACTATAAGGCAAATCTCACGGGCTTGTTGCTCAAACTGTTACTATAAGGCAAGTCTCACGGGCTTATTAAAACTGTAACTATAAGGAAAGTCTCACGAGCATGTTGTTCAAATTGTAACTATAAGGCAAGTCTTACGAGCTTGTTGCTCAAACTGTAACTATAAGGCAAGTCTCACGGGCTTGTTGCTCAAACTGTAACTATAAGGCAAGTCTCACGGGCTTGTTGTTCAAACTGTAACTATAAGGCAAGTCTTACGGGCTTGTTGCTCAAACTGTAACTATAAGGCAAGTCTCATGGGCTTGTTGTTCAAACTGTAACTATAAAGCAAGTCTCACGAGCTTGTTGCTCAAACTGTAACTATAAGGCAAGTCTCACGGGCTTGTTGTTCAAACTGTAACTATAAGGCAAGTCTCACGAGCTTGTTGCTCAAACTGTAACTATAAGGCAAGTCTCACGAGCTTGTTGCTCAAACTGTAACTATAAGGCAAGTCTCACGAGCTTGTTGCTCAAACTATAACTATAAGGCAAGTCTCACGAGCTTGTTGCTCAAACTGTAACTATAAGGCATGTCTCACGAGCTTGTTGCTTAAACTGTAACTATAAGGCAAGTCTCACGAGCTTGTTGCTCAAATTTTACTCCTGAGGTAAGTCTCACGAGCATGGTGCTTTAACATTATTTTGTCCCTTTTCTTGTATTTTTTACGCACTTCAATCGAAAGTGTTTATGTTAAATTATAATACCCACAGACTTGCTCAGGTTTCATGAGTTGCTAGGCAACTGAAGTATCCTTTCGGCATTATGACAGCACATGTACGCATGTGTTACTTAACTGGCCAGAAAAACACAAATGAAAGATCCTAAGTATGTTTAGCATCTTGAATTTTTTAAGCCTTTTGAATGACTTTTCTTAAGCCTTCTGCTTGCTTTAGTTGTTACTTTTATCATAGAAGCATATTTGGCCCTGCTTAACACATGAATCTTCACTCCTTCCGGTCAAGTTTCCTGCAGCACCCCAGGTGGCATCACAGGATCCCAATAAATATGGATACCTTCTATTAAGAAGACACGCAACTTTGTACATTTTACCACTGCTTTAAAGAAGTAGTTAAAGTTGTTCATAGTATCATAAGACCTGTATGCAAATATACCACATTTCGATCCGAGGTTTGTCCGAAAACCCACCCACTAAAATGTAAAGGATTGGAGATAAGGATGGTTACGGAATAAAGATTTTAGCCAAATGTAGCTTCCACAATTGATAAAAACCTTCATGATAAAATGTGGCAATAATAATAATAATAATAATAATAATAATAATAATAATAATAATAATAATAATAATAATAATAATAACAACAACAACAACAACAACAATAATAATAATAATAATAATAATAATAACAATAATAAAATGATGATGATGATGATGATGATGATGATGATGATGATGATGATGATGATGATGATGATGATGATGATGATGATGATGATGATGATGATGATGATGATGACGACGATGAAAATATAAATTGCATTTTCATGTCTGCTTTTTTTTTAGTCTCCGTCAGAATGTAAGCCCCCTAATTGCACATGTATACAAAAGGACAACGAATGTTACTTCAGGAATTATGAAATCACTCCTAATGAAAACAAAATGCAAAAGCCACAAGGAACCCACGACTTTGATTATTATTTCATCATCACGGTAACGAACAATGCCATGCTCGAGACAGTACTTAAATATAAGGTAAGATTTTGTAAGCAGAATGAAAGAGTTGAAGTAGTAAAAAAAAAAAAGAAAGAAAAGACAGCTTTGCAATGGATCAACTTAAAAGTGTAATCTATTGGGTACATGAAAGAAATTTACAAAACGTGAACAATGTAGTTGTCTGTGACAGATTTGGTAGTCATCAACTTGTATTACTTAAGTTAGCAACTTTAAAGTGATATTTTAAGATAAGGGGTGTGTTGTCATCGTGCGATAAATTGCATTGTATCTCAAATGGATTTGAACAACTGGTCAGATATTAATATCCTGACCTCTGATATCACGCCGTAATTGATATTGTCACATGAGATACCAATTCCAGTATAAATCACCAAGGCGGTACACACAAAATGTAACCGTATAGCGTTGACTTAAGTCGGTAGTGCCTTCCCCGTAGATAACCGTGGATGTGAGTGGCCCACACGAAGGAGTGGTCAAAGACAGCAGGGCGGGAGGACAGGACCTTGACTTTCAGCAAAGTCTGGAGCAGCATTGCTCCTGGGATGGCTTCTTTGACAAGGAGAGCGGAGTCATGTTTTATCAGTATGGCTTCTCGGATCGTTGTCTCCCACAGAGTAGCTTCTCGGCACGGCCTTCGTCAGCGGTACGTCTCTTGCTTTTTTGGCTTACATTTGACTTTTTATATGAGATGTAATTACACAGTTTGAACGCATATTGTCATGGTAAATGCAATCTGTTTTACTTTCAACTCATCGAAATACACATGGAACGCTACGTTGGTAGCTCATAGAAAAAAAACCCCAAGTTATTAAAGAAAATTGAAGAGCTTTTCCAACTGTAAGACAAGAATACAGGATCGTAATACTCTTCTGTTAGAAGATGTAAATCCTATTTCTTTTTACGTGCATAACATTCTTTTTTCTAATACAATTTTTCCGGTAAAAAACCCTGATATTATATCGATTCAGCAGATGAAGCAACAATTTCCAAGGAGACATCAAGGGCTCCCAAAACTTTGCTTGAATAGTTAGAATTATTTATCCATTGCCATCCGCTATCTTAATTTGGCAAAGAGAACCTCTGATTGTATCACCTGATCGCAGAAAATGAATGTATCTAAGATGATTTACAAACAGTGAGTTGGCATCCCTTTCACAAATGCTGTGATTCACTATTTAATATGCTGTCGAGTTACCGCAGTTCAGGATGTTCGTTACCTTGATTTGCCAGCAAATTTCATATATCTGCCAAGAGATTAACAGCGGCACTGTAAAATCCAATATGCTACTGGCGAATTACCTTGAAAACGTATTACGTCACAGCGTGTTTACTGCAGTGCATCTTAAGGGGATTGCTGGGGACAAGGTAAAAGCATCGCGTATAGTATAACACGGTTGTGGTCGCAGTATGGCTGATATCCTCATAATGTTAGATGAAAACAGCGTCGCCGGTGCAAAAATTCCTTCCGTAATAGTAGAAGACAACTCTGTCCCCGCTAAAATGTGAAGAACACACATTTGTCCACTTCGATTCAACCTTCATGCTTGCGTTTCTGATCATTTGATCCATAGGATAGCATTTTTCTCAGGTTTTCCTCTCTGTTTTGTTGGACGGCAACTAGGAAAAGGTACGTCTAGATGTCTTCTCTTAGAACTTGTGCACATCGGCACGCAATAGTTAACGTTCGGCCTTTTCTAACTTTCTCTGATCGGAACTTGAACATACGTGTATCACACCGGCAAGAGTCAACACGTCATCTAACGTACTATTCCACTGTGAATCTAAACTGCTGGCTGAGATTGTCCCCGGCGATCCCCCAAGATGCATTGCGGTAAACACGCTGTGATTTGATAAGGCAACAGGGTTATAGGGGATTCTCACCAGAGACTGCGAATGCGCTATTTCTTAGGCTTTACTTCCGCTTGGTAGTTCGCTGAGTCGGTTTAACATACATACATAAAGCGCATGAAGAAAGAAAAAAAGAGAAAATATTGCAATTTTGTTCTCTGACCGCTTCTAATTAACATACAAAATAAATACATGCACGTTCACATTACAATGCTTAAGCACAATACAGTAAGTAAATTTAAAAGAGATTTAAAATCTATATTTTCAGAGAAGGAGATCACACAATTACCTACAAAAACGTTAATCTAGGCATATGCACATTTTATGTACCCGGGGATTAAATACACAATGGTATGGGCTAGTAACAATCTGAGAAAAGCAATTGAGAATAAACCTAAACCAATTTAATAAATTATAAAAAAGAGATTAGCATCAACAACCAGTTATAATTCAAAATTTTTTTGGTATAAGAAAACGGTCAATGAGTAACAAATTAGGTATTATTCTGAAATAAAGATAGAATGATTAAATGGTAGAACATTGTGAGAGTAAAGAATGGAAATGAGTTCGACGCAATGATGTAAAACGTTGCTTTTAATTTGGTACAGATGAGTTATCGCGTACTTTTCAAATAATTGTATTCTATAATAACCATGGAAGATGTCAGCTGCCACTTAACATGGACCTGGTATTCTCATTCTGAATACATACAGTCAACCAATTTGAGTTGGAATGAATACTAGTATTTGAGTTCAGTAGCCTGAAACTGACTACGTTTGCTGCTGTTCACAATTTGAATCATTTATTTTCAAACCGGGTAAACGCATTAAATGTATGATATAATATTAGATACTGTCAAAAAGAAACTGCAGAATTTTGAAGCATCGCTTACGCAAGCATTTCCTCACTAGTCTCTGTCAAATTATTCGATGCTGGGGTGTGCAACACATCTCATCAACCCCTATTCAAATGCATGACGCGTGAAATACCGCTAATGTGCTCCAATACTTGTTGTGAGTAGCCTATGTCTATTACCTGAAGAAATACCGCTAATTTGCTCAGGTATTTGATGCGAGTAGCTTAAGTCTATCATCTGCCACACCTCTTCGCTGCCGTGAAAATAAATCACAGTGTGAGGACGTTGCGAATCGAATACGAACGCAGAAAGTTATCCAAACCGATCCCGAACCGATATTGAATCGTGCGAATCGGTAATATCATATTCGGTCAGGCCTTACCCTAGAGACAGCGAGCAAGATTGCGTTAACAATTTTCCTATAACTTCGGGAACCAAGGAAAAATATCAAATATGCATTCCTTCTTGTGACTGATATTTCATGGCCTAAATCTTATGGAAAACTGTATGTTACGTGTTAGGCATGTATTATATAGTTATTTTTTCTCCGTGCATGTCTTGAAATCGAACTTGTAGATTGACACATTTATGTACTACCATGTACGTTGTCAATGTTGTTGGCACGTAGAATAATTTTGAAAATCACATTTTCTTACATTTTACCAGTCAGACAAACGAATTCCGTTGAATAATGTTAACCACATTGAGAACATGCTTCCCCTGATTTATAACATACCGGTATACTCTACTCACATTTACTGTGCGCTGGCGGGGGGGGGGGGGGGGGGTCAACCTGGCTGATATACTTCTTTATATTGGCCGTGATTTATTTCTCTTCTGTAACATCTCATTCATTCACAAAAGTTCTAAAATCACTTAGAATGAGGCAATATAGTAATGTTTTGAAGCCCGGAAAATCTATATTATGTACATGAATAAAGCTTTTATTGTCATCCTTGGATCAGAGGACATTGCAAAAAGACAGGATTAGCATATTTCATTATAATGGGCCTGGGTTATGTTGATCTAACGCAATGATGGCAGACATTATTGTATGGACAGATTCAGTTATTTTTCCAGTCACAAGTAAGAATGTAAATTCTTCTTTAGATAGAAGTTCTTTAGTCAGTGGTATGAAAAATAGGTGTTAGGGCTTTTCGTCGGTTGAAAATCCATAAGAATGAACATACTTTGTCCCAGGCAATATTATGAAAACACCGTGGCCCATAACACGTACATCTTGGCATTTGACAGGGGATTTTACGCTAGCCTAAGTCATATTATACAATATAGGTTTTTTTGCGCTGACTGTAAGTATGGCGGTCGAGAACTACCACGATCCCTTAAGCCCTCATTCAATGTGGCTGCTGGTGAAAACCCCCTATTACTGTGACAGAAAAAAGCCCCGTCATGCCATTAACTTTGGTGATGTATCATGTAGATTGTTCAAACGCACAACACGTATGCAAAGCGGACTGTGACGCAGCCCGGAACATACTACTGTACCGTCGTTGCTTACAACCCAGCTTTGGAGCCTTCCAAGCCCGTGTGTTCTGATGGCATCACTATAGACAGAACAGGACCTGGTCTCAAAGCTATTGATATCAAACATACGACAATGCGAGATGGGCTGGCTAAAGATGTTAATGGCACTGTATATGCAGTTAATCGACACAGGTCGGCCATACCAATCTTGACGCCACCTAGCGAGTGCAGGTACAAATTTCAATTACACAACAAAATATGGAGTATAAATGTCTTTTCATTGAATTTTTATTGAGCCTGCAAAAATGTATAATTTGCTAAGCGTTTCGTATTTATTCATGAGAAAATGCGAAATGTGTAACGGTTCGTCATTCGCTGTTTCAAGTGTGTAAACATAGGTATGTTTAAATTTCGGAGAAAAATCTAATTTCTTATTTTTTATTTATTTTATTTATTTTTTTTTTTTTTTACAATTTTTCAAAAGATAGGGTATTGACAAGAACTTATCACGAAGGTCAAAATGTATTAGATAACATGCCAAATGAACACAATAAATGATATTTAGTGAATGTGACCTGTAAATGTGGTGTGTTTTAGCTCCCGGGCGACCACTGTCCCCGACTTGTCCGTTTTTCCACGACAGTCATTCAGGAATGGAAGCATAATAGAAACAAAGTCCATAGATGCGAGGTTATGTAGCCAACTTTCAGGCGCTGGGACAGTGATATACATGAACTCCGAAAGAGCAGTGAGTATTTGAAAAAAAAAAGAGTAGTAATGCTAGATTGATCGTAGGTTGTTTTACGAAATTTAATTAATTATCGAAAGGGTGAGCGGGCAAGCTTCAGTATTTCTACAATACTTCCTAAAACTCTGCAGTCACAGGGTATAGCTTATATTTGAGGGGTTTTTATTTTTTGTCCTGTTTTTAGGCAGACTGGGCTACAAATTCAGTTTTACTCTACATTATCCTGCATTAAAAAGTGACTGTACTGGTTTGTCCAATCTCGATTGCGATTTCATTTCTGCATATAAAAATTCTTTTGCCAAAGAGCTTGTACGTGTAGAATTCATACATTCAAACTGATACCTGCATAAGTTGCTTGCTGCTAACTGACACCTAGTAAAGATGGTATAGTTTGTATGCAATTAAACCTTATTTTCACTGACCTTTTCACATTTTAGCTGGAAATATATTGGGAAGGTTCGGACGCAGAGAGTGGGATTCACGATTACGAGGTCGGACTCAGCACAAGCGGTGGGTCCGTGCCTGATCTGCATGCATTTTCCAGCACGAGTGGGCATGAGCATTACATTTCTTATCATAATGACCTGGCAGAAGGGCGGCAATTTTACATTCACATAAAAGCAATAAACAGAGCGGGAAACGAAAAGCTCCAGGTAAACGACGATTTCTATCTTGACCAGGGCAAACCATTTACACCTGTTTCGTAAAATTTGTTAAACGTCCGGATATGATAGTGTCTTAATACGAATAAGGAAAAGCAGATTAAATGTTGCCAATGATTTGTAAAGCTTTCAAGTCTCCAAGCTTGTAGACATTGTACACCACAAATATTTGGGGTTTGTTTGTGAAATGATGTGGACATTTTTCACGAAAGATAATTCAGAGCCATCAGCGGTTGACTTAAGTTAGACAAAGTTCACTACAATTCTGAGTAACTAATTGTACATGATATTGGTCAAAGTTTGGCTAAGGAGCCAGGTCCCTCAATATTAGGTACAGATGTACTCCTCCTCCAAGTGAGAAGAGGGTACTGCATATAAGAAGAGAATACTACAAGAAAGTAAAAAGTACTTCACGCATTCCTGCTTATATACTGCCAGCTTAATATTCAAGAGAAGCAGCAGCTGAACAAAACTGTCGCTTTTTAGCCAAATCCACTTTTATATTGGGATTACCGCTATGAGAGGGAATATTTTTTTACACGTACACTAGTTACTATAATTGTACTGTGTCATCATTCCGTATTGTTTTCAGATTGTTGGTCCAATATTGGTGGATATGACACCGCCCGTGCTGAAAGGTCCCATTGCAATTACAAACAGAGTTTTTGGTCAAAAACAGTACTTACTTGCCTCTTGGGATAAAAATAAATTTTATGGGACTGAGCCTACAGAGCTGACCGCCTTCTATCAATTTTACTACGCCGTCGGTACGTATGAACCGGTCACCAAGAGTAGCGAAGGGCCTGAAAATGGACAGTGCCACTTAAAATTTAGGTTTTTTTTTTTTTTTTGCGCATAGCAAATGTGTATTTTTATTCACGTAAATATGTTCATGTCATTGAAACTTATAAATTTTTACGTTTGTGCCTAGTGATTAGCAATCTCCGTACAAAGCCAATATAAGGTAGGTTTGAAATGGTGCAGGCTGTACAAAGTCACGGGAATATTGTGACTCTGTATTTCGAAAAAGGTAAATGCGGTGGAGCATAGGTCTTTATTCTGTATACGGTTACGATTAATCCAATATGTTTGAACATGCTGCTGGCTTTGGCCCATAATGGTTGACTCATTTCATTTTGACCACATTGTACATTTTAATTTGTAGAGCTTGGCTGATTATTTTTCATCTGATTTGTAGGAATGGAAAAGTGTGTGGTGTGTGTGTGTGGGGGGGGGGTTGTTCAAATGGTATGAAAATGCATATTAGAGCGGCCAAAGGGCGCAAAGCACTGGTAGAGGGGTTAGAAAGCGTTGCTTCCCTCCCTCTCCCAGAACATTTTACACACCTTAAATGGTGCACTTTGAGGCAAAGAAATATGCCTGCTTAGCATTTAACAGCAACAAGAAAGGGGCAGTAAAATTCAAGCATATCTTATAGCGTATAGTAAGATACACTTGATTAACTGGGCATGGCGGGGGGGGGGGGTGGAGGTGGTTCCTGGCGACCAGTTCCCCTTCTACACGCTTCTGATTTACGTTTATATCAAGTCTTGAGTCGTAGCCATGAATCTTACGTAGAAAATATGGAGCAAACATAAAGTAATGTAAAGTATACACGTGTTAACTGCTGCGAATTTTAATTATACTCCCAGTAGAGAACCCAAGGCTTTGTTTTCTCAGCGTAGCAGTAGCAGACATTCATTTTAATGTGGGTACGTTTTATTTGCAGGAAATTCAGCCGCAGGAGAAGAAGTACAAAAGTACACTCCGATTACATCTACACGTTCAGTCACTTCCTTATGTACTGTCACCAATCCGCCATCTTGTGTCGTTATACCAACGGATGGTCTCTCATGGGCTATCCACGGGAACCACATATATTATGTGTCAATCAAGGTGGAAAATATGGCTGGACTCAGTACAGTGGTTGTCTCTCCGGCATATAAGCATATAGTGGCGCCTCCCAGGGCTGGTGTAGTCATTGAGGTTCCAATGCACACTGCGCAAACTGGAGAACTGAAGGTAAGAAACACAGAATCTCCTTTGTGTGGCCTGGAATATGGTGTGGGCCTAGGGAATCTGTTACCCATAAATGTTCTCACGAATGACAAGAAGGGCCGTATTTCATTCCAACTTATGTTAGTGTTTGTTCCTTTCATGTTTACAAAAGTTAAAGAACAAGTTATCTCAGTATCCATGTGCATGTATTCATCTCAGAAGCAACGCATTTAAGACCATTTTCAACCGCATCACAAAGTCTAATATGCGTGAATATCATTCCGTCTCCGTATTGCTAAGCTTCTAAGACTGGTTGGGCGTTTCGCTCAATTCAACAAAACCCGTATGAAATAGTGACATTTGTAAATGAATAAAATACCATTAATTGAAATTTGTGTCAAATCTGTTTGAGTTATATGGCTGTTGACATGAGCTGCCAACTTTTGGCCAATAAGATACGACCTCCTTTCGATTTGGCCCGAGCCAGCTGAGGATGGATGGTGGAAAAATACAAGAAGGTGTTGCTTGTCTCGATATAAAAGTTCGAGACAGTTTTGAAGGTAAAAAGCCTTCGGGGAGTACAGTATTGCAAGGAAAAGACACGGCTCGGTCGGTGTTTGCGTCATTGCTATGTCTCCCAATACATATTCCGATGCTCCTGGTCGCCTATCATCCTGAGCGCACCTTGGTTGTACAGCCATGATGTATTGATAACTAGCGATGACTATCGCTTCGGCTTCTTAAGACCTAAATGTCGTCATCAGACGTATTTTGTCTGTATTGTTCCCCTTGTCTGCAGGTACATTTTGCGTGTTTCACATCTTGCCGTGTTTTATTCATGGATTTTCTTGGTCAAACACAAAAAATTCACATCATCATCTTCTGGTGCGACTAAACGCACGTCCAAACAGCCGGTACCTGTCGTATCTGGTGTATTTGTTTTCTAACAAGCAAAGCTTGTGTTTATTTATTACGTAGAGCAAAGGATGTCATTTGATATTGGTTTACAGACATGGTAATTTAGCTAGTACAAGTTATAGTTTTTGTTTAACCCTAAAAATCCGTACATAACTGTCCAACATAGAAAGCACTTACGTTGGCGTTATATGTTAAAAAAGTGGCTGAATTAAATTGCCCAAAAAGATTGTTAGTGCAAACATACGATCAGCCGGTTTGTTCTATAGACATTTTGTCAATGTATGTTTTATTTTGTTTTTCAGCCCGCTCAGGATATTGACCATCAAGCGAACCAAACATCATTACGGATTGAATGGTTTGGCTTCCAGCACCCACACGACACCGTCAGGTACTCGGTAAAACTTGGCACTGGTCCAGGACAAGGCGATGTGCGCAAAGGCAAGGCCGTACAGGGTTCCAGTAACACTTATCTCTTCACCGGTCTTACTCTTAACAGCTTCCAGGTAAGCTACGGCTTGAAGCAGCCTATAGCACACCTGTAAAAGATTTTTTTTTTTAATTTTGAAAAGGAAGTAAATCATGAGTAAATTCTTGCGGATATTGTGCCACGTTTTTGATGTTTTTTCTATTTAAGTTTGTTAATTGTTCTTAGCAAAATGAAGATGGCTAAATAGCTACCGGAAGTAGAAGCCTATGGATTGAATTCTTAACTTCTTGGCTGACAGCTCCAAACCGTCTTAAACCGTCCACAATCGACGTCCGTGTTGATTTCAGCCTGTTATTTTCACAGCCAGTAACTACGAACATATCCTGCATTATGTTTTGAAATGTTACGGCTTAATTTAAAGAATCTGAACTTTTCATTTGCTTCTGTGCATGTCAGGCTTACTACGCCACAATTACGGCTACGAACAATCAAGGGAGTACGGAAGTCAGCAGTGATGGGGTGATGATTTTACCTGTCAACTCAATACTGCAGGGAGTCAAGGTGTATGATGGTCTGCCATGTGACACCAAGACAGGTAAAAATGTTTGACCCTGCAAATTGACTGGTGTGCAGACTACAGGTTGACCGAATCCGAACGACGGAATCTGAGTCTACCGACACTTGGACTTTGGGTTCGGTTTTGATAATTCACAAACCAAGACGTTCGGAATCGGGTATGATGTATATCTTGCAAAGTGTATTGGTTTATACCATAAGCCAATATACATGACAATTTGTATTTGACATCCTTAACATGCGCGTACACAAATTCTTGTAAAATGTAAGTAAATGCATCTAAGGAAATTTTACCTAGTTTTGAACACGTTCGACCTCTTGTTCCAGACTGTGTAGTTTTACCATATATATACATACATATATATATATATATGATTCGTTTCATTGAACGAAGTTGTTAAATTTATTACTCGTGATTTTCTACATACGTTACGAGAGTCCGCTATAATTGGTAGTCAAATATATAAGTTGGGGGACAATTTAGCATTACAAAATCATGTAGGTTAAGACGGGCAACATGTGATGTGAAATACCATTTTATTGCAAGTTTGACAGCGTTGCTATTTTCATCTGACGTCAGGTAATGGACAGCAGGTCGAACAACACCAGACCTTCACAGTCAGAGATTGCAAGTTGACTCCTGACCTCAAGTTCCAGCGCTCTATCATTTTCTATGGACTACATTGGTTTATTCCCAGTAACATTAAAAAATATGTCAGTCACGTCCAGTGTGCGCTTGAAAGAAAGGACGCTGCCTCAAAGTAAGACAATGAAAAGTGAAAAACCTGTACAATGAAATCACCCGACACATCTTAATTAATACTACATTTACATATGCATTTCAAACACTGATATCAACGCTTTATTTGTGCCTATGAAAATGGAAAAAAAAACAAACAAACAAAAAAAAAACAGAAAACAAAACAACAACAAAAAAGAAAACAAACAAAAAAAAAAACAAAAAAAAAAACAAAAAAAAAAAAAACAAAAATCAAATTGAACAAAAAAACTAAAAAGATATTAAACGATTGTTTTAATATAAAGACAAAGCATAACTAATCTTGACAGCTGTTGTATGATATGTAGTTAAAATCAATTATTCTGCGATAATTGTATGTTATGTACACGAAATTACAACTTCTGCGTGGTAGGCATGTTCTCAAACGTTACTGAAGCCACAAACTCCGACGTGATTCTTCTTTTTAAGGAAATACATCGGTTGCAGCTTGTGGAAGTCACTAGCTTATTATGTTAACCCTTTTAATCCTGATTACAACAAATGGTATGATCATCTCAGTGATTAAGATGCTTCCGAATTCAAATTTCCCCGTAGAAAAGCCTTAATTGCGTCTAAGAAGCAGTAGGAATAGTGCACACCAAGGGTTGTCTGGGCAGGCCTTTTGTTACATGCTTTAAGTCAGCCATGAACTTGGCGTTCAAAGGATTGATATAGTATACCAAATATTTTTTGTGCCAACAATTGTTCTATGATATGATTTGAAGAACAACGATTGTACAGTGCTTGGTATCAATGCAATGTTGTTGCATAATCTAATTCTAGGACATGGCAGTCTATTCATGACTTTCAAGAAGTTGGTAACGGTGACTACGCAGTGATTTCTAACGTACATTTACGTCAAGGAAGCCAGTACCGAGCACTAGTCAAGTTTTGTCATCCAGATGGTTGCTTTCAGGTAAACGTCTATTGCAAACCTTAACGAGGCCTATCACCATAGACACTACTGGCTGACAGAATAAAAAGTGTTGAAACATTAAAACAGTGAAACTAAAAATACTGGATTAATTGAACAAATCTCAAACAAATATTAATTTTATGGTTTATCCTGTCTTGACTTACGTACTTGCAAAAGTAATAAGTTTTGTAAAGCTTGCGTGTCCTTACCTTAACTTACCATCCTTAGCTGCAAATTTTCTTTCTTCAATTTATTAAATCTTTGTGTTTATTAGTTTGAACCTTCGCTTTAAAAATAAAATCACTTTGCGTTGCAAAGTGGAGGGAATTGAAGTAAAATTTTATGAAACTATTTTCATATTGAAACCGAAATGTCTGATTATGATAGTGGTGAATAAATATTTCCTGTAGAAAGAGGGTTTGTATTGCTTCATTGAGGTCAAAGTTAAAAGGCTTTTCAGAGAGAGAGGGAGAGAGGAGAGAGAGAGAGAGAGAGAGAGAGAGAGAGAGAGAGAGAGAGAGAGAGAGAGAGAGAGAGAGAGAGAGAGAGAGAGAGAGAGAGAGAGAGAGAGAGAGAGAGAGAGAGAGAGAGAGAGAGAGAGAGAGAGAGAGAGAGAGCGTTGAAATTGGTACAGTTAAAAGATGTTACTATGTACGTCATTGCAAAATGCAGTATGAACTCTTTGATGATACCAAAAATTATCGTTTAGAAAAACAATGTTCGAATATGCTACTTTGATTTATGAACCCAGTGTATTTGGTTATGAATTAGAAATTGTAACGTGACATTCGGCCCACAGAAAGCTTGTCTGTATCTTACCATATTTGGGCGTTACGGACAATGGATAATGAGAGAAACCGCTTTATTTCGCTTTGCACTCTTATGGGGGGCCAATTTTGTCATTGTAGAACCTTACACATGGTATTGTATTCCAAGATGACATAACCCCAATATAATGAACCCGCTGCAGTTAAGTTATGCAAAATATAGATGATAAGCGTTACTTACCCAGTTTTTGGCAGTCATGACCTACTGGTAAACAAACATGATTTTTGCACTAACTTGAAAGGTTAGCACCTGTTTCGTATTATGTGGACTTGATATACATGTATAGGCTGACACAAGAAGCAATTGTTTATAATTTATAATTGATCCAAACATTTTTGATGTCAAATCCGTTTAGAAAGAAATGCGCGGCTTTTTTCAATTTCCATTGCTCTGTTGTCTCTGAGTTTTAAATGAAAAAAAACAGATCTGCTTAACGCTTAACTCCAATTTGGTACAAGTATACTTCTATAGATGAAGTCTCGCCTTTTTATAATGAAAGGTCATGCTATGCCAAATTATGCAAATGAGGGCTAATTGAAGTTTTAAATCTTCAATATAATATATACTATAGTAGATGTGGTTCCAGGTGTATATATGAGTTCCATCATAGAAAGGCAAAGGTCATCTCAAATGTCAAGGTCATGTCAAGGTCAAAGGTCAATTTCAGGCCGAAATGTCATTTTTAAGGTCAAGGTTAATTTCAGGTAGAGGTCATCTCACAGTCAAAAGTCATTTCAAGGTCAAAGGCCATTTTCGATGGTGGCTTTCTTCTAGCCATACCTTGGTCAATTTTTATCCAATTTTTGGGCTCAAATTGTAGTTATTGTAACACTGCACATTTCAGAAACTTACTTGCGACCTTTAAAGGTGAAATGTCAATGTCATTTGGACCTTTGGAAGTTTCATCCGGCCATAACTTGGTCATTTTCTATCCAATTCTAATCGTGGTGAGCTCGAATTGTAGGTGTTGCAACACTGCACATATTTTTATAAGAACATGTTATCTCAAAAGGGCAAAAGTCAAGGTTGTTTGGCCCTTTGAAAGTTTCATCTTGCCATAACTTGGTCAGTTTTTATCTGAATTGGTTCTTGTTGAGCTTAAATTGTGGGTATTGTAACACTACAATTTACATGTGACCTGTTAAGGTCAAAGGTCAAGGTCATTTGGACTTTGAAATTTTCATCCAGGGACAAGCTTAATGTAATATGAAGTACCAAAGGATAAATGTTGTAGCATTTGAAATGTACAACTTTTGATGGCACACAAACAGATTTGCTTTGAAGAAAATCTTCTTTTCTAGTTCAATTTCCTCTTTACTTAGAGCGTAGCAAGTGATGGAGTGATCATCTTAACCGACAAGCCTCTGCCTGGTCAGATCAGAGATATATCCGTCCGAATCACCGAACCTGGTCGCATCGAAGGTCCGTCTTTCACAACCGTCAATCCGAGTACTACCGAATCATTTGACAATACTACCGGCACTACCACTTGGACTTATGGTAATGTTACCGAAAGTACAAACGTTACTAGTTACCATACTGTTAGCGGTGTCAATGGCACCAGTAGTGATAAAGTACGTGGCTTCAATGCCACAAAAGGCCAGACCAATGTCACGTTTACGTGGACTGGTTTTATAAACCCCGGCTTAGAGAACGTAACAGGCGGTATGCGGTATTACGAATGGACGATTGTGGTGGACCATGGAGATGGAAGTTCTGTCGAACACTTACTTAAATGGAATAAAATAGCAGAAGACGATATCAGTAGTGCATTCTGGAATGGAAAAGAATACGTGGTATGTATGTATGCAATAAATGTGACGTGGCATTTTTTTAAATTCCTGGATCTATATGATGCGACATTGACCTACTTAGGTAAATGTTTTGCAAGTTTTTGTGCTCAACAAACACAGCAGCAAGAAGAATATATCATGCCATGATAACTTTATAAAGTTGCTTAGGGTAGGGTTAAGTCGATTTGTATTATTTGTAATTTTTTAAACGTAACTCTTGTTTGTATTGTCCCATCAGCGTAATTGACGTGATGACACCTGTTAAATGAGCGCAGTAAAGGGGTAGGTGGTGTCTCATCACGTTTCGCACAAAATCATTTCCGCCTCTCACTATTCACGCCCCCCCCCCCAAAAAAAATTGCCATCACCTGTCTCATTCACGATTCACAAAAAATAATGCAAAGGTAAATCATAAATCATGGAAAAAAAAGACAAACATACATCACGAAAATACCCATCAGCCCCCATCATAAATGTATAATTTCTCGTATTTTCAGTATATTATTCATTAATTTGCCAGTGAGAGGTCAAGAAAAAGTGATGCCGCTTGTTGCAATATTTCATTTTGATATGTAAACTTACAATTGATGCGTTTCAGATGACGTGTACGGTGCAGTTAGACAAAGCGTTACATTTCACCAGCTCTCTAAAGCTGATGATTCGGGGTTACAACGAAGTAGGTCTTTCTGCCACCTCGAGTAAAGAGCTCAGGAAAGCGACACTCTTGGACAATCTGGTGGTGAAAGATGCGGTGGGAAAATGGGACAAAGTTAAGGGAGACACACAGTAAGCTGCTGGCCATTTCTGTCTTTATATGGACCTGTGTAGCTCCTGTAACCATTTGAGTGTACTTGTACAAAACAAATACATAAAGTGGAATGTGAAAAAATAGGGTCGTCCTTAAAACTGGGCAAGCAGACGTTTTGTATCCAAATATTGCAAATATCCTTTCATGTCATGAACTCTTCTTAGCTTAATTATGTAACTGTTCAGTTATATTGTTAATTTTATAATTCGATGGAGGAGTTTTTGTTTGTTGTTTGTTATTTAGATGCGTTTTCCTCCCCACTGATGACTCATTTATAGTTAAAACTTTGGAAGAAACGGAACTCAGTTTTAGAAAGTCGTACCGGTAGAAAACAACCTTCAGTCTGTGTATACCTGATCGAAAGACAACATTTTTCAGCTGCATGAAGATAAAAGTATTTTTCCAGAGATATTTTCTTGGATACCAATGCTCACTGGAAGATCAGTGATGCCGAGTACACGGCATCTAGGAGTGTTCTATCGGCCGTGTGGCCGGATTTACGTCACGGCAAGTACTTATGGAAGGTCATAACGGGAGCAGCCATAGAGAAATGGGCGTACTTTAAACCTATCAAGGAGCTGGATTTCACGGATTTTATCTACTCGTCTCCAGAAGTACTCGCGTGGGGAACCACGTCTGTAAGTGTATCTGAGAATAGCGGCCAACATGGTATTGTTCGTTAATTCATTTTGGATTTAAAAAAACTGACACTGTTAAGAAAAATGACTCTGTGGACCATATTAGTTGGAATGAATGGAACCAACCCAATATAGACGTCTTGGGCTATATAATAGCATACAGCGACATTAGGAGCATTTCTGTATTTGTTAAACGTTTAAAGCCGCAAAATGTGAACACAATTTTGATGTATTAAGGGTAGCCGTTTCTCCGAAAATGTGATAAATCAGCTGTTGGCTTCAAAGACATAAAATATCTTCAAGCGTTCTATTATTTGACTGTATCAGTGGCATTAATAAGCATTGTTACTCATCTAACATTCCACAGGAGAACTTCATCAATGCCCGAAACCTGCCTCTTAAACACGGCCAACGGTACTACATATGCGTATATGCAGACAAAACAGATCTGCAGTTTGAGAAGTTCACCCAACAGCTGCCCATTGTATCTGCCTGCAGCAACGGCATAGTAGTTGACCATACTGCTCCCAGCAGTGGTCAAGTGTGGACAGGTCTTCACAGGCAAACACAATTGTACCAGGTAATCCCCGTGATATGAGTTGCAATAGTATTATTATTATTATTTTATTGAACCACCGCGAACGGAGAAATAAAAGTACATTGAAGTGACTACATCGAGATGATAAAGACAGATAAAATACACCATGCAGAAAGTAAAGTAAATACTGAAGTATGTAAAATGAGAGATACAAAACAGTCAAAGGGTACAAAACCAACATAGCTAATGCCATGCCACTGCATGGGGGAACATTACCATAGTACATATAAATAAAATGACTTAATAACACTCGGTAAAACATCGAAACTATGCAAATAAAAATTTAAAAAAATAAAACTAATGAATCAATTATGTGATGTGGGTCCGCACAGAGGTTCTGCCGCTACCGCTGCCCCCCTCTGACGACCCCAGGAGCACCTAGTCATGATATTGATATGATGTTGTGCACGCGTGCATTGTCAAAGAGCCAGTTGGGTGTGCGCTGAAGTAATAGTATTACACACGTGCAGCTTGTTAGAGAAGGAGTCAGTGAAAACTGACGTAATTAAAACAGAATTAATCTCGTTTGCAAGTTGTGAGAAGATAATTCGTCATAAGGAATTAATGACACAACACTCACGACTTTTTGTTTTGTATATTGAGAATGCCTCAATTCAAAGTTGTTTACTATTGGTATCTTTTGCTATTTTTTGATTCCCTCAACGATTTATACTCATGAAACGAAACCTACCAGCAGATGACGCAGCACATTCAACCAGTGGCTTTTGATCTGAAAGCTGTAGCATACTGGTTGCCAAATGGCGAACGCTTTGTGACATTGTCATTATAGTCACATTTAAAGAGGGCATTTTATTTACCCAGGACCATCATAACATGTATCCTAAGAATGAATTTGGTCGGTAACCATTTGAGTTACACTGAAAATGCACCAACGAGAAATCTTCTTAAACGAGAGTTCTGTTTAAAGAATAGGGCCTGTGTCTTACCTTCTGCAGATGGAGCGCACCTCTGTGATGATCCGATGGGCAAACTTCAGGGATGTGGAAGAGAACGGGAACCCAACACATCATTCTGGCATCCGGACGTACCATTATGCCATTGGTATGTAATAAAATAAATTATACCATTAAGCAGCCTGTCTTGTACAGGAACGGTGAAAAATATGACATGAATATTATGGAAGGAATATGTATGACTCCTTTGCCTCTTTCAGGCCGGGAATCAACCACTAACATTACAAAATCAATAAAATGTAAGAAAACTACAGCATTATAGCGACCTCGCTTTCAAGACCTTGTTTTTTAGCGGTTTTTAACCTTCCTCGTCGGCGAGGTGTTCTTCACGCGTGAAGCTTGCCTCGCCCACAAGTACCGCGCCTAGAAACTTACTTCGCGGATCCAGAGCCGCACGATAGTGTTCAATACTGCTACCCGAACAAACAAGTTGGCAATTGTACGCCTGATACAAAACTGAGTCAAGGTTATATTCATGAAATAGTGAGCCATTGCAAGGCATGATATTTGATTTAAAAAAAAAAAACAATAGCACAGAATACAACTATTGAACAGAAGGAATTTGAAAAATTTATCCATAAAGAGAAAATACCGTCTATGTTGCGCAGGCAATAAGGACAACAACATTTTAGTTGAGCAAAAATGGCAGTGAGAATTGGATAATCTAGGCTCTCAAGTGTGCATGCTCGGGAAACTAGGGACTTTTCACGCGTGGGCAGTATCTCGCTCTCAAGACAGAAGAGCGAGGTCTGGATCATGGCTTGGGAGCTCAGGTGAAAGCAAGCCAGCTTTCACGACGCTTCAAGCCTTCGAGGTGTCTCGAAACGGTAGCTTCCTGAAAAAGCTAGCTCGCTGTCACGGGCGAGGTCTCGATCACGAACCAAAATAAAACAATAACGAAACAAAATCCATGGCGTAGAAGAACTGGGAGACGAAGTGACTAATGATAAGAACATACAAATAGGCATATATATATTTGTAAATTATTGCTGACTAGGAAACGTCACACGGAAGAAAACAACTTGCAGAACATAATGTACCATCCAATGACGTGTTGACAACTAGTGTCAATGGCCATACGTTTTTACTTTTCGGATGAATAGATGTATGCGTAGATCAGCAACGTTTATTGATAAATGCAGAGATTGAATTAAATCTTGTAATTTGTAGATTATATGTCGGTAAATTGTAGGCATCTTGTGCATAGCGAGATATAGACTACACATTCTAGGTAATTATGTTACCTTCTAACAACCAGGCTTTAGCATGATAATGTTTTGTATAAATATTTATCCTTGCTCAAGGTACTTCGCCAGGTGGCGTTGATGTGCGAGAATTCACTGATGTGGGAATCACCAATGAAGTTACTGCCTCAGGATTGCAGTTACACGATGGGCATACATACTATGTTACTGTGAAAGGTACAAACTGTAGTTGTTTTCAATTTGCCTTGCCGACTTTTCTTCTCAGTTCGTTTTTATTAGTTTTCCTATACTATGTGAGTGAATATATTTGATCCTGAATATTAACGAAAAAAAAAAACAAATAACAATGAATATAAAGCGCACTATTTGCAAGAGTAAGAACGCCCTTGTTTACATTCTATACATGATGGGTTTCTACAAAAGAAGCTCGCATCAATACCAATGCAGTAATAGCGCTATCTCCACAGTGGAACCCAGTGTCAAAACCGATGTAGCAATGATGTCATCCTCACAATCAGACAAATGTTTGTGACAACCAAAAATACGTTTGTTTGTTTTTTTCTCAGTGCAAATGAATACGAACAGTTTGAGAATTAATGCTATTCACAAATAATGTTATGTGTGCAGCCACAGGTATTCATAATAGCCATATTCAGAAAAGGCAAACTTACCGTCAGTTACTCCGAGGTGCATTGCCTGTGACGCGCTGATTAGCGGACACACTGATCGCCAGAAACTACTTCAAATCTGTAATAAAAGTGGGAGAACTTGACGCATCAAATTAAATGAAAATTATGAATCACAAAATCCATTTTTGACTGTCTGAAGCAGGCCTACATTATGAGTGAGACTTTGTTGTTAAACGTTCCCGCATTCACAATTACTATTTTAACGGTAACACAGTAAAACATGTTTTTTTAATGAGAAATGAAATGACCCAGAATTTATGCGTGGGATAAAAAATCTCAATCACCATTTTTTTTACCTCAATACCCCACGGGAGCGTAATTATCCAAAACCAGTAAAGGACTACCCCCACAGAAAGGTTCATTTGGGTCACACCAGAGCTCCACAGCTGCGTCCTGCATGTAAATAAATCCAACTTTACCAGGAAATCAAGCTGCACGCCTATTGACTCTGTGAATGCAATGGGAGATCAAAGGCCGACCACACAGTTGCCCCTCTGGTAAAGTCAATTGAATACGCTACAATGGAATCTTAAGCAAGCACAAAGGTGGATACTGTGAGCTATAAAAACCACTCTATGCGAACCGCAAGGACCAGTTTCTAACCATGTTTGCAGGGAATTGGATTTACTACATTTTGTGCATGTAATTATAATGAGGTTCCGCAAGTTTACCATGTCAAGTCTATGGGAGGAAAAGTAGGGACACACCCAATGACCGCCTCATCCCCGTAATCGTTCTAGAGTGTGAACAGACGCTTCAGGGTCGCTGTGCGGCGAAATATTGGATGCGTGTTACAGATGGCGCCACTGGTAACTTAGGCTGGGCTTGGCTCTGGTTCTGCACAAATGGGTCCACCTGGAAAATAAACGAATTCAATGTGACTGATTGGCAACTAATTTCCCACCGGAAATGGTGATACATGTAATTTAGTTCAAAAGTAACCAGGCTAGTGCATATCAGGTTTGACTGGGACTAACTCGGGCTGTTGACTCCAAATATGAAGTCCAAAAGCTGATACGATCAGTCTAAAATGTGAAAAAAATATATAAATTGAAACAAAGATTACAGGTCCTCCGACTTGTTCGATAAACCACTAAGAAGTCCCACTAGCAAAATGTTGTAGGCCTAGGCTTTGGACTGAGCAAATGCTCAGGTCTTCAAGAAGCAGCTAACTGCCACAGACATAGGCAATTTTGTACTCTGAATTCATCTACGCTACGGTTCTACTGTGTCTCTATGTGATAAAACACTATGGCTTGTTGTTATTTACAAAATTTCGTATATGTCCCAAGTTGAACATTGACGGTATCTTTCAGGATACATGTGATGCATTTGATTCCTACGGTATGAAATGGGCAAAGAAAGAAAAAATGGAATTTCAGAAATTTGAAGGATGGTTTTCTAACTTAAAAAGAGTCTTTAGTAATAGAATTTATCGTTACAAATCCCACTTTCTAAAAACTGTGAAATAAAATATTTTGGAGTAATAGCAATTCTTCCGAGTTTGTATGTAAAATCAAAGATGTAAAAGCAAAAAAAAAGAAAAAAAAAAGAAAAAAAAAAAAGGAAAAATCAAATGTTTTGATTTTTTTACACTGTACACAAATCCACCCATAGATGAAGTCAAAAGTTCACTTTCAGAATTAATAAGCAAAATGTTTAAACACAATGGTAAACCATACATAAATATTAATTCATATACACAGAAAGCATATTGGTCACACAATAAATATTCAAAAAGTAACGTTAAATCTTACACTGTTGAAACTTAGTTGCTACAAAATTTCTTTTGGATAATACTTTTGTTCAATGCGGACCATTGTTTTTTCAACAGATAAAAGGCATTCCAATGGGTTGCAACTGCTCCCTTTATTGGCAGCTTTATATTTAACCTGGCTTGAATTTAAGTATATGGATAAATTGATGAAAAGGGAATCTAAAATGGCTACAAAATTATCAAGCAACGCAAAATAACGATGACATTGCTTGCGTAAATGTACAAAATTTTAGTGAAATTGCTAAAGAAATTTACCCAAACGATATCCCTTTGGAGGGTAACAATTCAGATGGTTTCAGAGATGTTATTTTGGACTTGGATATTCAGGTCACTAATGACAGCTTTTGTATTAAAGTCTTTAACAAAATAGATATGTTAAACTTTGAAGCAGTTAATTATCCTTTTCCGGACAGTGATATTTCGGAAACTATTGGATATAATACGTTTTTGTCACAGATTTTGAGATTTGGTCGTATTTGTTCTAAATTTCAGGACTTTGCATCCAGAACCAAATATATTTACAATAAATTTGAGTCAAGAGGATTCAAAGATATAGTTTTGATCAATCATTTCTACAAATTTTGCTGTGAATATCCCGAGATGGTCAGAAAGATAGGCTTCAATAATTTTAGATATTTTAGACTAATTGCTACTTAATTTTATCTTTTGGCATCATTCTGTTTTAATGTTTCACCTTTCAGACATTTTAGGCTAGCTTGTTTTCTGTCAGGTCAAACCCCCAGGGGATTTAGGTAGCAAGCGCTACACACGATAGTTACAAGATTGCCTAATTGTACGTGATATCTTGTTAAGAAATATTATGTTTTCATTGCGTTCTCTTGAAAAATTGTTTGGATAACATGTTTTGGGAATGAATGCTAACGACTTTCATTCTTTCTGACATGCCTAAATGCACATTTACTCAATATTTTAAAAAAAATATTCAAAATAGACAGTAGCATGCATTTCCACGAGACAATTGTCTCAAATGTCACAAACCTGACACATTACATTAATACATTGACTCAGGGTTGGCAGTGAAATAGAGCTTAATTGATTGAGGGGTAGGTGTCAACATGGAGTTGTTTTACATTTCTGGTGCAGGATGTCCATTGTTGCAGTCCTTGTTAAGATTTCCCTTTGTTTGTACAGGTGGTCTAGCTGCAACTGTTTATTTTACAATCACTGGGACTGAATATAATGCCCCAGCTTGTTTCCACTTCAGTTATACACTGGCGGCTGGTTTAACTAGGTTCAGCTGTCCAGCTAGAAAGGGTACATATTGGTTCAGGGGTAAGTCAAATTATTCTTATCTGAACCTGTACTATACAAATTTAGTAATTATGGTTAGTTTGACAGGTATTCTTCTTTCATAATGAAGCTCTGCATTTATAAGCAAAACTTCACGTATTTAGCTAATTCATCATTTGCCACGTTCATATATATTCATTATCATGTGGGTTGTCTTTGCTGAATATTTGTCTTAGACAAGGAGCCGCTACTCAGAGAGACATGTAGGGGTAATAGGCTCTGATACATGTTGAGTAGTTACCAGCTGAAGACCCTTTAATGTATATTTTGGGCTGATACAGCCTATGTCAAAATTTTTACAGAGGAACGTGTGCAATATGGCCAATAGTACTTCCATATGTACATATATAGGTTAGACAGGGACAGGTTAGCTTATGGAGAGTAAAGAATTCGGACTGCGGAATAGGGTAATGACTACTAGGAAGTGGTTCTGGGCAAAAAGACACAAATACGATTATGTCACTGTTGTTTCCATCATTACCAAAGACTCGAGAAACATTTACGCTATATAAATATTTACCTCTTTTCCCGTGAGCAGCAACAGATTTTGTGGGTTTGTTCAGCCAGGCCACATCAGGAGGCTTGACGATTGATTCTACGCCTCCAACACTCACGGACGGCCAGATTACTACAGGGACACCTTACATCCGTACAAAGCAGTTGGCACTCTCCTGGCCTATCTTCCAGGATCAAGAAAGCGGTACGTGGAAATTCCAATTTATATCAATGCTGAGGCCTCTTTGGTAAATTTAACTTTTTAGTGTTTATGGACTGCGTATATGACAGTAAATTACTGCGGAAAAAGTAAAGAATACTCAGTATTTGTCAATCTTGTTAATATGAACGACGTCCTTGTCAATGCTAACACTTAAATTTCACATCATTGGACTGAGTCATCGGTTTCTCTGGCGTCGAAGAAGGCTGTTGACTGTTGACCTGTTATCCTGATAAGTCCCCTTCGAGAAAGGACAATTATCAATAAAATGAATGAAGCAGACGGCATTTGAAATTATCTGTCCCTTCTGACCAGCTTGATCGGGAAAACGGTAAAGCTGCCTTGGAAAGATAAGATCATGAATCAGTTTCTTGTGTCGCTTATTGGTATTCTCATAGAGAAGCAGCATACATTTCAAAGTTCGATGCGACCTTGAATTTGTTATTCTGCGGTAAAGTGCGTTTGCGAAAGTATGTTAACTTCTTTCGGTAGGAACCAAAGTAGTTGGAATGTGCCAATTCGGTTTTGTCACTGAGTCACTGCGCTAAAAGTGGAAGCCTTTGGTCCATAATGATGATAAAATTAGCTTGACGATTGTTATTCAAGACGATGACAACATGCTTAAAGACAAGACGTCTTCCCTCGAATATTTCAAAGGCAAATAAGGCCGTGGAGAATATCATTTTTTGTTCCCTTGTGTTTACTAATGCCACTTGATCTTACAATACATTCTTTTTTTTTGGGGGGGGGGGGGGGCTGCAGCGGGCAGTCGGTTACGCTGACCTGTTTGACAAACAGTTAAAATACATTGTTGGTCAGATTCCGTTTATCGTGTGCCTCATTAGTTATACTATTTATCAATGTTATGGTGACCTCATAGGATGTTAAATATGAAATCTAACATCAGCAGTTCTTCTTGCGAGTAACAAGGGTATGCCACCGACATGTTGGTGCACGTTTAGAACTGGCGAGCAAAAATAGACACACACACACACACACACACACACACACACACACACACACACACACACACACACAGAGACATATATACATATATATCTCACTTTAACTCTTAATCAGGAATCTTAAAGAAATGTGTACTTGATTCATTAATTGTGTAGAAAGATGTCAAACAATTCCTTTCTCCTTAGGCATATCCAGGTATGAATGGTGCATGGGATCTGTGGCGGGCCATTGTGACATAGTCCCTTACAAGGGGACTTCCAGTTCTGCAGCAGTGGCGTCCCTAGATGGCGCTGATATTATTGAGGGTCACACTTACTATATAAACGTCAAGGTTGGTTCAATATTACAATTATTATAAGGGAATGAACAAACGTAAGAGTTTGTATAAAATAACAAAAAAGAGCCATGTATTTGC